>BQNB010004496.1:0-101706 GCA_026074375.1 Tanacetum coccineum | reverse complement strand
AAGTCGTAAAAATGCAAACTCCAAGGACTATTCTGCAACTTTCCAAACCCCAGGGTCTAAAATGTAACATTTTGAAAAAGTGTAAAATCATATTTAAAACCTTACCAAACATAACTTTAGTTAACGCTTCTCATGCTTAACATTTCCAGATATTGATTAAAACGCTTAAAACCGATTATATCGTATCACAATACTAGGGAGCTTCATATTAAAGAGTTTCATCTTGGTATTACGTTCTGACTGAGTTGTTGGGTTTACGATTTAAAGTGCCCTAACTCCTCAAACGTTTACTGAATGACTTCTGAATTATGATGGCCCGAACGGTGATACAATAATTCCAAACTTTTCAATCAAACTCATAACTCTTAAAACTAAAGTTCTAGAGTACAATCTTCCTAAGACTCAACATATTTACTCAGGTTACGTGACGTGGCTGTTTACTATCATTTTACTATATCAACATTCCCCGGTTAAGATTGTGATAAGGTCGTCAGCTTTCATTCTGAAATAATTATTGCATCTACCTATCAGGTGAGATTCATAACCTCTTGATTAGTTTACTGTTTTATAAATCCCGCGAGGGGGATACATGCTTGTTACATAATCTTTTAAATACACCGTTATATCTTATAACAATGTTGATTACTTTTCAAAGACTATATTGCTTAAACCAGAATACAAGTGTTTTTACAAGTCTATATTACTATCTGATACACAAATACAGCTATTGTTTAAGTTCCATTATTGCTAAAAGTCCCCTTCATTATCATGGACCATTATATACTTTCGGGTGAACGCGATATTGTAGATAGTCTATCGGGAATTGCGATCCTGTTTGTGTTAGCCGGATATGTAACCAAACATACATATATTTGAATCTACCATAGGTATATGGCAATTACACTACACGGGGCATTGATCGCTCTCTATTATATCTCATCATTTTGGGGTAATTATATCACTAGTCAGTTTGTTGTGTCATGAGCTTAGACCAGGATTTTACTAACAAAGACATGACCAATCAGACCAAACAAGGAAATACGCAGTAATATACGTTACTATGATTAATTACATTTGTTGCAATAATTTACACATAACGAGATATAATACGTGACCCAAAGATCTTTATATTAACTTTTCCAAAAAATTTTGTTTTAAAATTTTTTTTAATTGTTTGTCTTTAATTATTACACTATGACTTGTATTTAAATGTTTTATCAAACTTATCCAATTTCCACTCAAACCTTTGTGTTGAATTTTTAGAACCCCCCCCAAAAAAAAAAAAAACAAAAAAAAAAACTGTTTATCTCAGGTTATTGTGCAATATAGCATGGAGTAGATGGACTCGAAGGATGGCTAAAAACTTGTTATCCTTCACATTTATGTTTCTAGATCTTGGGACCTGCCTTTGTAAAACTCTGATTTGAAAATGATGATAAACATTATCTTTTGGATTAATCGTCTCTTTTGGGGTGTTTTCTATGATAATGATGTGTTGTCATCCATAAGTTAATACCCAGATTAGCTTCGCTACTATATTGTAAAATATGGGGGTGTACAGTTTTGGTATCAGCGCCAGGGTTATAGATGAACAAGGTCAAAAACCTGAAAACTATAACCACATTTCTTTTTCAGCCATCTAAAAGTCCTTCGTTTTTTTTTCCCACGTACATTCCAGAACAAGTATGTAAATATACATATCTATTATACTATTATATAAATAACTTAACTTATGTTATTTACAAACTGGGTTGTTAACAGAACAATGTCTTCTCCCAACCACTCTACTTCTAATCTTGAGGATGCTTTTTCCTTTATGAATATTCTTAACTATACTTCGGTTTCACCGGATTATTTCCCAGCTTCAGCAAGAAGCAGTTCTTTTAACTCTTCGGAAAACTTTAATCCCACCAGTATTCTCATCTTTCTATAATAATCCTTGTTTGAAGGACGTATAAGAATTTTATGCTAAGGAATTACCTATTTCATCACCAGATCCTATTACTCCACCAGCTATTTTGACTCCATCTCCGGTATTACCACCATCATTACTATTTGATCCTTGATATTTCTTTGTTCCTGAAGAACTATTACCACCTAAGAAGCGAATCTGTTCCTCATCTTCTTCCTCAACTATGTTATATAATTCATCTCGGAATCAAACTTGTAATTTAGTATCACCATCCTTCTCAGTTTATACTTCTACCCCACCTCAAGTATTTGAAATAGGAAAATGTTCAGATAAGATGTATCTGAAACATCATATTTTGAACTACTTAGATGAACTCTCTCTTCACCACATTGAGAAAATGGAAGAAGGACGTATTAACAGTGATGAACCGAAGACCGACTTAAGAAAATCATCTAAGATTATCAGATCTCAAAAGGAAGTTGTTTAGGGAAAAGGATAAGATTGCCTTTGCTTACTACAGAATTTCCTATCTTGAACAAATCATTGAGAAAATTCAAGCTCGTCACCAAACAGATCAGGAGGATCTTTAAGATGTCATCTACCGGCTCAGAATCAATAAACTCTTAGAATAGTTATAGCTTTATCCTAGCAATGGGATGTGTGGTATAAATAAAAATGCTTGTCAAATCTTGACTATGTACAGTAAGAAGGCAAGTTATTTATAAAGGCAATCCCGTTTCGTATCTTATTGTTTCCAACTTATCGCTCTTTCATCATCATTTCCACTAATTGCATCATTATCTCCGTCTTCATGAATCATACCATAACCCCTAAGTGCTTAAAATTCAAAAATAAGCATTTCTCTTTAAGCATTTTAAGCATCATATTTTCTTTTAAATATTTCCTTTTCTAAACTGTGAAGTCATTCTTGTTATTGTTCTCTTATGTTGTTTGAATGCCTCCCAAACGGACGTCAACATCGAAACACAGCCTAATTTTGGATGCCATCCGAAAATGATTGCTGATTTTTACTGCAGCCCTGAAGCTCAGGATACGCATGGCCATGTACTGTAATCCCAATAGGAACACCGGACCTACTGGAACTCCTGTAGTAAAAATGGTAAACTATAAAGAGTTCGTTAGCTGTCAACCTTTTTACTTCAATGGTACGGAAGGAGCAGTTATCCTCATTCACTGATTTGAGCGGACTGAATTAGTATTTTCTCGTAGCCATTGTGCCGAAGAAAACAAAGTGACATATGCTACCGGTACTTTAACCGATGATGCCCTGTCTTGGTGGAATTCATACGCTCAACCTATTGGAATAAATCAAGCCAATCAAATCACTTAAACCGAATTGAAAAGACTCTTAACCGATAAGTATTGCCCTCGAATTGAAGTCAAGAAAATGGAAGACGAATTTTACAACATGGTTGTAAAAGGAAATGATCTTAAGACTTACATTAAGAGATTCCAAGAATTAGCCGTCTTATGCCCAAACATGGTACCAAATGCCGAGAAATTTATGGAAGCTTTCATCGGGGGACTGCCACAAAGCATTGAAGGAAACATTACTGCTTTAAAACCTCAGACTTGTAAGATGCACCAACATAGCTCATAGGTAATGGACCAAATTAATAATGCATAATTCTGTAGCAAGAACCAATGATATAACAACGTTTGATGATAGAAGGACCCCATCAACAGACACAACTATCCCAATAAAACCACTATTCCAATATCGTGACAAAGAAACTACCACATATGGATCGCAACATAATAACCCACTCGACATCACATTAACAAAAATAACTACCTAGATAACCGTAATAATAACAACCGCAACAATGATCACCATCCACAGCAAAATGGAAGACATGAAATCTTCAAGGCTAATGGAAACCGAGGATATAATAGACCTCATCCCCTTTGTAGGAAATGTACTCTACATCACACAGGATCGTGCACTGTCAGGTGTCAGAATTGCCGCAAAGTAGGCCATCAGACTAGAAACTGTAGGAACTAAGAACTTTTGTTTCTAAACACCACTCTATCTCTCAAACTAAATCTCGAGACATGTAACATAAGTATCAAATCTTTTAGAGTTTCATATGTAAAGTTATCCATGAAATAATAAAGTGATAATTCTGTTACATCTTGTTATCTGGTGGTATCAAAACTCGACATCGTTTGCCAATTTTATTATGTCCAACTCTGAATACTCTCCTCATACCTTTGCAACATAAATTTTCATCCTCGATTATATGTGCGTCAGTACAATCAACATCTCAATATTATCTAATCATTCATGATCATATCATTTTCTACGCATTACCATATCATGTTTTTATGCTTAGGTAAGACGATTTATGATCATCTTAATGAAATGAATTAGGTCACTCCTTATTTGGAATAAGGGAAATTTATATCTCCGAACTATGGAATTTATTTAATATTCTCAGTTACAAGGAGTTGAACGCATCTTTTTGTAAGTGTCAAATCATAAATAATGGCTTAAGTATCATAAAAATACGTAACAAACCAAGTTTTCTTTCAATCGTTTGTAAAACATCACTTAATCATTATAATTATTCACAGCATTACCTTGATCATCTGTTCATTTCAAAAGCTGTTATCTTACAGTGATTCGCAACTCTTTTACAAATTCTTAATCAATTCTTGACTATTACTCATTCATTGATTCTCCGTATTCTAAATTTTATGTTTTATTTGAACATAATACAAGGATACCACATGATCTATACAATGTCAAATGATTTCAATACCACTAGGTATGAAAATTTTGACAAAGACTTGTGATAGCATTCTTATTCGATGTTGACTTTTAAAGGTGAATGAATAGCGATTCTTTACGATCAGAGTAGCGCAGCAGAAGCATGGTGGGCCCATAACCCACAGGTTTCGTAAATCAAAGTATTCCATCCACCCAGGATCAATCAGAATCTGAAGAAATTCTATTGGCTGTCATCAAGAGGTGTAGTCTTGAAAATAAGTAAACATGTGAAAGGAAGTAATTATAATTATGGTGTACAACATAATTATAAATGCATCACACACGTGGACTTGTGACCTTGATTAACCAAACAT
Organism: Tanacetum coccineum; assembly: GCA_026074375.1. Taxonomy (NCBI): domain Eukaryota; kingdom Viridiplantae; phylum Streptophyta; class Magnoliopsida; order Asterales; family Asteraceae; genus Tanacetum; species Tanacetum coccineum. Next base: position 96,686 of record BQNB010004496.1, on the reverse strand, counting down.
AAAAATCAAATTCATGCCCAATACCTACATCTATTCACTATAACTTTCAATTAAATCTCAGGACGAGATTTCTGTAAGGGGTGGAGACTATAACAACCTAAGAAATTTCATCAACCTATTTTACTATGATCACAATTATACAGGGAAATTTTTCACTTTATTACATTACTTGCATTGTTAATATCTCATTAAGCAAGGAAACTTGCATAAATAATGTAGACAAGCTCACGCAACCTATCTATGGCCATCCTGTCTTCATATATGTCAAGCAAACATCACAATATGTCAAGTCAATATCATCATATCCTTATTACAAAGTACATTATTCCTATAATGTACCATTCGTAACGTTATATCAAAACAGGCTTTAAACCGTTATCGTATACCTCTAAACCCTAATTCCATGAAGGGTTAATATCTAAAGTGAATGTACAAGCTACTAAAGCATATATACAAGTAGTATAACATTTCAATTGAAATATAAAACTCCTACAAGTTCAAGTACAGCTTTCAAAGCACAATATACGCAAGTCATTAATGACGATATCCAAAATAGCCGGTTTTACCTCCGTTTCATTCTAACTCACTTGTGTAAATGCTCAATTACACTCAATATACAATGTGTAAACCCTAATTATTCTATTCATAAACTTTCATACACATTTATACTCTTAAAACCCTAATTCAAAACTCAAAAACCCTAACCCGAGCTAAATACTACACTATGACCCGTTTCTTCGTTTTTATCCATCATAAACCCAAACCAACACTCAAATAAGTTGTAATAACTTATTTTACAACCATAACAAATCATATACTATCACTATTTCATAATCTCATTTCATTTATACAAGAATCAAATCTGAGAAACCCTAAATAAACCGTAAATGATCATTCGACCCGTTTTCTCGTTTCTAACAACTTCATTCTCAAGTAAGCAACCAAGAGTCATTGTAAACTCATAAAATGACTTTACAAACCATTATCCATCATTACTTTGACAATGTACAAGAATTACAAAGTTAGAAAACCATAAAAGCCTTATACGAGCCCTAATTCTAACCCATGACTATTTCTTTCCATTTTAAACCATTATAACATAAACCATCACTCAATTATCATTAATAAACCTCAATATATACCTAGGATCAATAATTTATCAATCATTGGTCCAATGTACATGAATTATAAGCAAAGAAAGTTAAGAAAACCCTAAACCAGACCAAATGGAACTCGCGACCTCATTTCTTCATTTTTAACCCGTTTTAACCCAAACCACTTGCTAACTTTTGTTAATACTTCTTATTACAAACCATGAGAACATGTTTTAAACATTACTTAATCAATGCATTCGAAATAATGGCCAAAAACTTAAATACGAGCCCTAGAACTCCAAATCAAACCCGCAGGTGGTTTTTACTTGTTTCAACACATTTAAAACCCAAACCATGTGCAAGCACCTCCATTAACAGCCCCTAGACTCTTCTAAGCAGCTTACCCACCTGCTTAAGCCTTTCCATGGTCAAAATCAAAGCCACATCTCCCTCTTTTTAGCTACAACAGCTGCGGCAACCTTCAATGGTGTCCACACCATCATTCTAGCTTCCTAGCCTTCACAACTCAGTCTATAGCTTCAACACATCTTACACTAGCCCTTCTATGTGTCACACATCAGATCTTATGAGTTACTTAACCTCCTTGGTCTCAAACTAGTATAAATAGGGACCTTATGTCTTCATTCCAATTTGCACCCAACTTCCTCTTCTATAACCCAAGTGAGCAACCTTTCTCTACTTCTTATGATCCTAGGATCATCTAAGAAGATCAAGCAAGCAAAGCTTTGAAGATTTGAAGCCTCGGGAACAAGATACAAGGCGTACAAGTGGAAATACTACCCGAAATGACCCATTTCCACCATTTTTGCTCCTTGAAGCTCAAACCCAGGTTTTGAATGTTCTACTTTGCTTACTACCCCTTATAATGTTCATAGATCCTAAATTACTCTTGTTATGTTTCATAACTCAATTCATGATCATTTTCCATTTTTGATCCAAAAAACCGTACACACGATAACCCAATTTCGCGTTTTTCTTATAAACTAATTGTTTTAATGATTAAATATTGTTGTAATCTATCTAGCATCTTAAACTAATGTTAAAATAACCACTTTATTGATAATTAAGGATTTTGAATCTTTAAAACTCCGCGCGTTTACGTTTGTAACCTAATTTTGACCCGTTTTACTTCAGCTTATCGATTCATTATTTTAAAAACTTGCGTTATAATATATCTTCATATTCTATTTTATTATAACTTATAAATGATTCTAATGAATGTTAAAAATAAGCTTGCATGGCAATTTGGCACTGTTTTGTTATTATATTCCATGCAGAGTATATATCATAATTTCTCAGAAACTTAGTATACTAAAAAGGGATGTAAATGTCATTTTATCAAAGTTATATTATAAAGGGTCTATTATGTTCACTTTCCAAAGTACAGGTTTACTTGGTATATGCTTTTAAACTTGAAGGACAAATCGTAAAGTGCAAACCCCAAGGGTATATTTCCATTTTCAAACTCGAGGGGTCTAAAATGAAAATTTGAAAAAAAAAGTATAAAATCTGTTTAAAATCCTTTCAAGATAATTACTTTAATTATAACGACTTCTCTCTGTGCTAACATTTCCAGATATTGATTAAATCGCTTAAACCGATTATATCATATTCATAAATACTAGGGGCTTCATTATTATGAGAGTTTCTCGTGGTATTTACATTTGATTGAGTTAATTGGGTTACGATTTAAAGTGCCTAACTCCTCAAACGTTTACTGAATGACGTCTGGTATTATGAGGGGGGCCCGAACGGTATACAATTAATTCCAAACTTTTTAATCAAACTCATAACCCTTTAAACTAATGTTCTTAGAGTACAATTTCTAAGACTCAACATATTACTTAGGTTACGTGACGTGGGTGTTTACTATCCATTTTACTATATCTACATTCTCCGTTAAGAATTGTGATAAGGTCGTCGCTTTCTTTCTAAAATAATTATTGCATCTTCCTATCATAGTGAGATTCATAACACTCGCCTTTACTTATATTACCTGTTTTATAAACCCGGAGGGGGATACATGCTTGTACAAACTCTTTTAAATACACGGTTTATCTTTCTTTATAACAATGTGATTACTTTTCAAAGGGACTTTAAACATGCTAACCAGGAATACAAGTGTTTGTACAAGTTAGATGCTATTCCTGATACACTATTACAGCTGCTGTCTAAGTTACCATTATGCCAAAGTCCTCATTATCGATGACCATTAATCACTTTGGGTGAACAGCGATATTGTGGATAGATCTATCGGGATTGACGATTAATGTTTGTGTTAGCGGATATGTAACAAACACACTATATTTGAATTTCATAGGTAATGGCAATTACCTAACGAGGGCCATTATCTCTCTCTATATATCACCTCATTTTTGGGTATATATATAAACTAGGTCAGTTTGAGTGTCATGAGGCTTAGACCAGGACTATTACTATACAAGCATGAACCAACAGATAAACAAGATAAAACGCAGTAATACACGGTTACTATGCTAATTGCTTCGTTGAAATTATTAGATCTACAGGGTATATACGGCGCGCCAGTATTGTCTTAGACGTTTATTCAATCTGGTATATCTTGACATTTATTTTACAGAAATTGCACATAATACGCAACTAGTAACCGATAGTTCATCCCATCTTTATTATAGACATGTGAGACTGTACATAAAATGGGCTCAATCTTAAATATAGACTCTCCAATTGTAATAACTCTATGTCCAATATCTCCAAGATATCAGCTGTCTTTGTACACAATAACGTCATCCCTACCTATCTCACCCCTCCCTGTATTGCTCATTCGTACTTCAAACTTGTTTATCAACCTAACATCGTATATCACTTAACCTTTGTGTCTCTGACTTCTTTCGCATGTTTATCTCAGAGTTATTGAGCACTTAAGGATGGAGGATGGCATGATGGACCGAAGATGAAGACAGATGGCTAAACTGTTTAATCATTCACATTTTTTGTTTTCTAGATTTGATACATGCCTTTGTAAAACTCTGATTTGAAATGAATGATAACATATCTTTTGAATAAACGTCTCTTTTAGGTCGTTTTCTATGATTATGATTGTTGTATCCATAAAGTAATACCCCAGATTAGCTTCCGCTGCTATATTGTAAAAATGGGGGTGTTACAACATGCTTAAGAAATCTAAGGTCACGTAGTTTCAATTATTGTTAAATTTAAAATACTTTAAATTTAAACAGGTACATTAAATAAGACTGATTTTGGTCGAGAACATTCTTCGTGTTCTCTTAATTTTTAAAGTCATTCAAGGTATTTGATTAGTAGTCTTGCGTATTGGTAATTATGCATGTGCTATTTTCTATGATGGTGCTTGATTTCTCTTCTAATTAAGTTTGTTTAATTGAGTTTTGTAGGAGATGCTGCAATAAAGAAATGAACTTTTGTATGTGTCTTTATTGTTTACGGATTTGCTAGCAATAAATAGATGAACTTTATGGCTTCACAAGTAAGAGAAAATAGACCCTTTGAATATTTATGTGTTTTGTATGTGAATTTGTGTAATTTATTGCATTTTGTGTGTAAGAATTTGATAAATATTGTTACTTTAGATGTTGGTTTTTCAAGTTAAGTAGATACCATGTAGTATTCAAGTTCATGGTAATAAATGTGGCAAAAAATTGAAAAAGTAGGTGTATGGAATTCTATTTGCAAACTAATTATGTAAAGTGTTTGGATGGAGGCAATCTGACACTGAGTTTTTTTATTATGAGGAGGTTGGGTTTGCTTATCTTCTGATGAATATTTTAAAGTGCTTATTTGCGCTCGAATGAGTAGATAAGCATATACGATCCAAACACTCAAAATCACTTATTTGCTCCAGAAATGCAATAAGTAGATAAGTAATCCCAAACACCCTCTATTTTGTATTCAAGTAATTAAATTTTGAATAATCAGTTTAAGAGTAGCTTATTTAAAGATGATTAATTGATTATCCAATATACATCATGTTATGTCGAAACGCAATCCCAGGTTGTTAGTATAATCTTGATAAGTATTCAAAAATTCCAGGAAATAATGGATGAATTGGCGATTTGCCTTATACAATTCGATAGAGCTAGATATGGAGAAAGTGGCCTAAATCTAAAATGGTTACTCAAAAGTGAAGCATCAAATATTGAAGTACTTGTAAACCCATTGCAACTTGGTTGTAAGTTCTAAATTGTTAGTGTATTGGTAGGATAATATCCCACATAGATTTGTGTGAAGAACATACCTGAAAGGCACAAAATCACAACTTCTGTCATTCCATTCTTCTTATCCGTCGCTATAATTTATGTGACTAAAAGAATTGAAATGATGTGTTTTGATGAAGGCAAGCAGGAGTTGTTGTAGCAGTTTCGTTTATAAACTACAGATGGCCATCACTTCCTTATGATCTCATACAAGATGATTACAGGAAGAAGCTTTCAAAATTTATGCTTTGGATCAGTCGCCACACCCCCAGTTTGTTGCACTGGTGGCTGACTCAAAAAGTGTGATAAAAACGCAAAATTCTATAGTACTAATGACTTGGAAGTCATGAAAAACAATCTCGGATACCAGTTGATCAATAAGGTAAATTGGTCTTATAATAGTTGTAAGTAGTAATCAATTGTAAAAAAAGATGACTTCCATCTTAATTGGCTCATTTTTGGTAGTACTATTGTAAAAAGGTTAAAATTATGAATAATTTTAACTTTTAAGTTTCATCATCCGCTTTGTTATTTTTATGATTGCATTTAGATAATTAGATTGCTTTTATTTACTTGGAGTGTTGGACTTTTAGGTATTAATGCATAATGATATAATTTCTGCCTTCCAAGTTCCAAAAAATAAAGGTGTTACTTATTTTCTTATTTGGTGAATTAAGCAAGCATATATATTAACTTGTGAATATAATTATTTTATCCCTCATGTGTAGAAACATGTTCAAAACGATGATCATGTATACGAATCATTTTTAGACATCTTGAACATGTATAGGAAGAAACACAAGGGTATTAATGAAGTGTATCAAGAGGTAAATTTGAGTCAGATTAAAAGAATAACGTGTAGTAATACTGATATGATTTGTGATTGACATCATTAATTTGATTTGCATTTCTTGGTTACTGTTTGTGAAATGCGCAGGTTGCCTCACTATTTAATAATCATCCAGATCTTCTTGATGAGAACAAAGCTCAACTACAGTCCCACTCAGACTAGGGCAGATGAATAAGGTAGCGTGACTAATCAAGCACTTGTCATTTGTATATGTATTTTTTTGATCATCTGAAGGGACTAATTTTTTATGTCTTAGAAAAGGGATTAATTATAAACTATACTCAAGATGTTTTTGGATGTTCCATCCTTTTTAAATCTTTGTCTCTACTTTACTACTTTACTTTTAGTCGTTGATGAAGTTCTTTTAGTATTCTCGCTAGAGCTCTTATTTGAAACTTATGTGATGTCGTTTCTAGGTTACATTCAAGTTTCAACATACTCCACCTGTGAAATAGCACTTCTAATTTCAAATACTATTTCAAATCTTAGGGTTCAAGTTGAGGAGTGAGCTACATGTTCAGATATGGCGTTGCGGCCTTTAGATATGTACATTTCTAATCTTTATTTCATTATTAACAATTCTTTGATAGCTTTGGAGTGTTTTTAATACAGCCATGTCATTTTATTCACCAATTTAATTAGCACATTATATCGAGTTACATTCGTTGGTACTTAGCTATCCCTTTAGCTAGATGGCTAAAACATTTTTAAATCTTACATTCGTTGATGCTTAGTTATCACTTTACATTGCAACAATGGCCTAAAGAAATGAGTTTGTGAAAAACCTATTGAAAAGGATTAACATGAACATTTAGAACTTCAGAACAATGATGGAAACACCGTTGCTTTTTTGTGAAGACTATGGGTGAGAATAAAGTTAAGGTTCATGGATTACCGATGATATGTGGTAGTGATAAAGTGATCTATTGTATTTTGCTGCTATATATTGACATGGTGCTACTGTGAGTTTCCTTTATGACAACTTAATAGGAATATGATTTTCTCTAAATGCATCAGGTTGAACTCTTCGCCATGTCATGTGTGCTTAAACACACATCATTTTAATCCCGAAAAACACTATAAAATGGACTAATAACAATAAAATATGAAGTAATTATATTGCAAATATGTTTGTATTGCGTTATTATGTGTTGCAGGTACAAAGGATTGAAAACAAAGCAAAACGGTAATTTTCGAGTGAGTTTTGACTATGTTTTCACGTTTTTCGACGTTCAAACGAAGCCGTAAAAATTCCCCGAGCACTCCGTTGGAAAGAGCACGAAATTATAAATCCATCGATACCTTTCCCATTAAATAGACCGGTCCAAATAACATTAAATGGATCGGTCAAATTCTGTTTGACCTTACCATTTCTAAACTAGGCCAAAAGAGTGGTTAAATATCATTTTTATGTATTGTAAATACATAACTATGCACCAGCACAGCTGGTTGCATAGTTATGTGTTATGCCCATGATCTCAAGGTCCCAGGTTCGATGGTGAAGCCTTGGGTGAGGTTTATACACTTAGTGCCACGTGGCCTACTCTGGTGGTGCCACGTGGCAACCCGACCCGACCCAACCTATGACCCGACTTGACCCGACTTGACCCGGCATATGACCCGATCCAGACTCGGTCCATTGATCACCGTTGACCGCCGTTGACCTGGTGGTTGACTGTCGTTGACCACCGCCGTTGACCGCGTTGACCAGACTTTGACCTGCCACGTCAGCAATGACGTGGCAGTGGGACCCACCTGCCACGTGGCACCGGGACCCACCTTCCACGTGGCACCACTCAGGTGGTGACACGTGGCAAAGCTGTTATAAATATCCGATTACAGGTTCGGGTACGAGGTGGAGGCTTAAGATTGGCTCGTGCTTCGATTGGCGGCTTAAAGGTTGGTTCTGTAGGCTTAGATACCCAAACCAACTAATATAACTTCTGGAAGGCTGACATGGCAGCACGGGATTGGTGGATCCGGAAAATGATAGTTATCTCTGACGAGGTAACAACCTCGTGATCCGATGCAGGGAGCAGCCAATGATTGGCATTTATTGTGGCGGTTGGGACTACGTAATTACAAAACTACCCCTGCACATAATGGGCTATATAATCAACATTAGATTCACATAGTTGGACATTCTCTTTTCATTATTTTTCTTTTCATTTTCAAATAGTGTAGGATTAGTTTTAGGAGTAGGAGTAGATTAGATTTAGCTTATTTTGTAAAAGCTTTTAAAGCTTATTAGATCTAGCTTATTGTACTCTTAGCTTATTAATGAAGATGTTTTCTTTTATAAAGGTTGGTATTATTTATGCTTATTTTCTTCTCCTAATCCTCTCTTTTTCTTATTTTATCTTTTTAGCTTATGTTCTAATAAGCCCTTGTTAGCTTATTTATTTTTAGATCTTAAGCCTATTTCGAATAAGCTCTTTATACATTATTTCATCTAAGCTTATTTTGTATTCATGGTTGTTTAAAGCTTTTCGAGTAGGCTTATTTTAGCTTATTTCGATTGCTTATTTTTTTATTATTCTAACTTATTGTTATAGATCTAATCCTTAAATATACATGTCTCTCGTTCACTTTTCGAAGTTGAACACCTTAGTTTCGGGTGGATTTGGATATATTATTTTTAGCTTATTTCCAAGTTTGTCTTTTTTATCATTTTAGCTTAAAGTTTGTTGCTTTTTATTCTAGCTTGTTTTTATTAAATCTAAATCCTTAATTATACCTGATTCCCGTTCACTTTTCGGAGTAGAACACCTTGGTTTCGGGTGGATTTAGATCTAAAGTTTTCATTTTTATTAGCTTATTGTCTTTAGATTAATTAGTAGCTTATTATTATCTTGTTCATCTTAACTTTGATTGTCATAATATTGTTGAAATCGATCCAACACTTAGGCGAGGAGCTTATGGGTCTTATAAGCTTATTTTACTCCTAAAGTTTCAAGGTTTTTAAGGTTTTACTTAGATAATTAGTGAATAAAGATCATAACTTTACTAGCTAATTAGTTATATAAAAACTAATAAAGTTTTAATCTTTAGTGTTTAATTAAGTTTATAAGATCGGGTGGTTTAAATTCATCTCCATTTTCTTCAATCTGGTTCTACTTTCTTTTCCTTTTCTTTCATTAGTAGTTGTAGTTTATTATTTGTTTAAAAATGTTTATGCTTGTTAATTTGATTGTTATTGCTAGCTTAATTAGTATGCTTAGTGAATAGTTTATTTATGCTTGTTAAGTGATTGCAATTAGTGAAATAAGTGTAGATTTAAAAAGGGATTATTGATTAATAGTTTTTGGATTATTTAGATTTCTTATTTGATTATTCCGAAGGGCAAAATCCGGAGAAATAATCAAACATCAAATCTAGTAATTAAAACCTTTATAAGAAATTATTTTCAAAATAAACCAACGTTGTGAGAAAATAATCTTTTACGGGTAGAAATTCATTATTAAAAACTTTAATTAACACTTAAGGATCTTTTCATGTCACTTAGCAAGTATATTTGTTTTATATATCTTTTTGATCATTTAGCTTAATCATTTATGTTTGTTTATGCTAGTTTAGTTATGATAATTAGTGAGTAGCTTTATTATGCTTGTTAAGTGAGTAGTGTTTGGTGAATTAAGTGTGGAAATAAAAAGTGATTATTGATTAATAATTTGGATTATTTAGATTAGTGTTTTGGTTATTCGAACGGACAAAAGCCGTAAGAGTAATTAGGCATTAATCCAGTAATTAATATCTTGATAAAAATTGTTTTCAATAAAAACCAACATTGTGAGAAGATAATTATTTAGATGGGTGTTGATTCATCGACAAGAAAATTGCTTACACACTTAAGGATCTGAACACCTCACTTGAGAAGCATATCCGTTTTATATATATCTTAGATCTATTTACTTTGCTTATTATTATTTAGTATTAATTTAGTTTATTATTTTAATTAGTTTAAAATCAAAAACCAAAACAAAAAGATAATCAAGCATCAAACGAAAAACATTAACGTAAATCTCAAATTCAATTCTCGCCGTAAATACGACATTCAGAAGATTAATTATTACTTTTCCTAAAGTAATTTTTACATCCTACGGGAAATACTTATATATATTATTACGACACGCTTTTGACGTTTATCAAAATGGCGCCATTTCCTGGGAGAGTTGTATGATTTTTACGTAGTGTTTTGAGTTAGTGCCTTGAAGATCCTTTCTTCGGAAAGTTTATTTTCGTACTTATTAAAGATATAAAAATCCAAAAATATTTTACATTTCTACTTCTTTTTTTTATACATATAAAAAGTTTCAAAATATTCTCCTTTATCTTCTTATTTCATTTAATTCTTGTCATGTTTACCCTCTTATCCGTTTGAATCTTCGACATGTCTTCGTATAACCATTTTGGTTGCACGTGGTGTGGAGGTCCGTTTAATGGTGGAAATTGTCCTAGTTGTAGCAGTGTAGGATCCGAAAATGAGTTTGTCTATGACCCAAATCCTTAATCTTATAATGAAATATCTAACTTCTTCAACCAACCTTCACAACACCAATACGAGACAAACTCGTGTGAGTTTTGTGGAGGCAACCCTTACCCGGGTTTTGATTGTCAAACAGGGAATATGTGACAACCGTGACTTGAGCAGGTTGGTTAAACCGTTAGAGTTGACTAAAGTATTTATATATGTTACAATTGTGTATTATGTGATTTTATATGAGTATTTGATAATCAATCTATGATGCGTGTTCATCTATTAGTGATTGAGTTATGGTTTTGTAGCTATTTCATTTCGTTCACATTTTGTGACAATGGAAATGGTAGCATGATTTTATGCGTTATCGTGTAATTTGGTGAATAATTGTAATATGAGTGTTAAGTGTATATAATGTATTCCTAGGAATGAATTAAGTCTAGTATTTAAATTAGTTAACCATTGGTCTTTCTAAATTAGGAAAGTAATTTATGAAATGAATGATTTAGTCATTTCGTTTCGCTTGTGATGATGATTTCGGAAATATAATGATTTTCATTATTTTATCGTTGGTAAAATTAATGAAGTGTGAATCGTTAATTTTGAGTTGAAAATTTAATTAGAATGTTGAGGTTTGATAATTTATTTATGAGGTAATTAATAAAAAAATAATTTGGAAAAAATAATATTATGTAATATAAATGATTTTATTTAAAGTTTAGTGTATTTATTTAATAAGGGTTTTAAGTAAATATGTATGTAATAAATATACTTTTTATAAAAAAATATAGATAACATATATATATATATATATATATATATATATATATATATATATATATCTCTTAAAGTTATATAAAAAAATTAAAAATATATATAATTAAGGGGTGTTTGTGGGCCGGTTATTAGATAAAAAAAAGAAAAACCAATTTGAGTGTAATTAAAAAACTAGGTATTATAAATACAAAATCAAGGAAAACCCTAAAATACTTTTTCTCTCCCTCTCTATTTTGTTCGGCCAAAACCCCAAGGAAGAAGATTTTTATTTATTTATTTATCAAGAATCAAGGTGGTGATTCAAGTGTAATCGGGTGAAAGGTTTGGGTATGATCTTAGTCAAGTTCATGTTTAATCTTCTTATATTAGTAACTTTAATTGATAGATAAATTAGGGTTCATAAATTTTCTGTAAATTAATGATATAAAACTATATGGGTGTGTTCGGGAATAGATTTAGAGCATGTTGGTGTAAACGGTTTAGATTAGAACGCGTTAATTTGAAAGTTAGGGTTTGGCAGAATTTTAGGTCATGTGATTGAATGATATCTCAATGATAAAAACGAGTTTTGGGATGAATCTTGTGCCTAAATTAAAGTTCAGTGAGTCTAGTTTTCAAAAAGTCCAGCCCCGAAAGGTTTTGAGGTAGGAAAGTTAGACAAATAATTTTTACAAAAAAGTTGTCGAAACAGTGAATTCGGGACAGATTTGGGTCTGATTTTGGGGAGTAAAACCCCTACCTAGAAGTTGATTCATGTCTTGAAAAAAAATCAGAGATCATATTTTATGTGTCTATTAACTCCAGCTCAAAGCACAAGTCCTAAAACATTGTCTAAGTATTTTTTTTTAAATCAAACTTTTTGGTATGCGTTTGAATCGGAATTTGAGTACTTTGTGAAGATGAATTTTTATAAAATAGTTAGACTCAATATTATTTTTTCTAAAAAATCATAGTAGTTCATAACCTATTGGTAAGGTAGGGAATGAAGTGGGGAAAAGCAATTTGATGATTTATTATTTTATTTGTAGTCATGAAGTGACTATAAAATTCTGCCAAAAAGCTGGAAAACTTGAATAAATGAATTAAGGGTATTAGGGTATAAGTGAGATATGGGAAGTGTGGTAAAGGGTTTATAATCATAATATGATCATAGAAGTCCATCAATTGATTGTTACATCATCTTGGTCATTTAGCCTAATCGCGTGTAACACGTGTTTTGTTTAGGTTTAGTTGATTTCAAGGAATTCGTGAAGTAGCTATGCATCAAGTGAGTTTCATAGTCTAATTTTTTCTGTTTTATTAGGATGGAAATGATACAAAATATATTTGAAATGTTTTATCGTTGTGATTATATGTTTTAAATTGCGTATGGACATTACATGACTATTATATGACTATGTGTTACATGTTGATATTGATTTGGGATCAGATGAGTACGCCTACTTAGTGGGATCGGATGAGTACGCCTACTTAGTGGGATCGGATGAGTACGCCTACTCAGTGGGATCGGATGGGTACGCCTACCCAATGTGATATGTTGTGTGGTCATTCTTGGTGTGCTTGGGTTGCTTATAGTGCAGATTATTCTAAGCCCGAATTGTGTTGGTTATGGTCCATAGATCGGATAGGTTATGATACCCTGTGTGTGAATGTGTTGATGTATTTTGTTGCATGTAGCATGTTCATGTTAGTTCATAATTGTACAGTCTGGTTTTGTTAATCACAGTGAAAATGAGTTTAGTTGTGTGTCTAAAACTTATTACTCTCACGAACATTATTGTTGATGTTTTAAGCATCATTTTTAAGTGAGCATCTTGAGGAAAGTGAAGTTAGGAAGATTGGCTAGTGAGACCGTAGGCTTGCATGCGGAGTTATCTCCTTGGTTTTCATTTCGTACTTGTTTGGATTGATACTTTGAATGTTTTAGGTTTTGGAATATTTTCGTTTATGTCTTTGTATTAGAATGACTCTTTTACTATAATACAAGACCCCTTTTTTCTTGTGTTTCGTATTGTCATGACACTTTGTGTCCATTTAGCTTAGATTAATGCATTGTAGTTTTCTCTATTGTCGACACCATTGTGTTATGATGATATCCATGACGTTACGCCTAGTGTTTCCGCCTTGGCAGGGTGTGACAGATTGGTATCAGAGCCTTTGGTTATAGAGAAGTAGGTGATTTGACCTAGACTATAACCTAGGAGTTCTTCATATAGCTGTATAATAGGATCTATATGTTTAACTATCTAGGCATTTTGTTTTCTTGCTTTTCTCTAAGTTTTATTTTGACCTATGAGCTACTCGATATTAGAAACATCAAGATAGGATCCAATTGAGGAGGAGCCTGTCGAGGAACCAAAGGAGAAAGCGTAGTTAGAAGAGTCGGAGGAGAAGGCCGACTTAGATCTCCTATTGGATGCTTGTAGCAGGTCTGGACCCACAGAGTCGGTGACTTTTGCAAAAGCAAAGTCAAACTCAAGCGAGGCCCAGCATAAGTTTATCCCGCCTTTTACATCGACACGTTGCTATCGATAATTTCTTTCGGATATTATGAATTTTTGGGCTCTTCGAGACCGTCGTTTTCTTTCTGTCATTTTCATTTTTATTTTTATATAAATAAATATTGCTTGGATGTAGCTTCGTTTCTGTGTTATATTGGAGTCGTTTAAGATGTGCAATGTGGTTTATGTGCATATATTGCGAGTTATCATTGAGATGTGTAGTCTTGGAAGTAAGTACACTTGTGAAAGGACGCACTTATAATTATGGGTGGCCAACATAATTATAAAGGCATCACACACGTAGATTTATGACCATGATTGCATTGATCGGTGTTTGCTTGTTAGATGTAATGTAAGATGTTGCATTATGTGCGGTTGTATTATGAATAGTTATGAAGTTAGTAAGTTTTCCTTCTATCTTTCACTTGCGATAACCCCAGATACCTGTTTACTATTATTACGTTTTTTGAGTTTGTTCGTCTTTGCACAATATTTGGCTCATATATATAAGACCCTCATTTTAGCATTCCTTGTACCGTACCATGTCGGTATGGGTGAATCTAACTTTTCTATTCGGCGGTCTTGATGAATATGGTTTTCGATTGCTTCTTTGGATAATGGTACGTTTCATTGGTTCTTTTGTTGTATTGATTACACGTATGAGTATCAAAATTTTCTTTTAAGCACTAATTGTTCCTAACATATTAGTGCGGATCATTAATCCGTTCTTTATATATCCTTTGGTTTTCGTAACATGTTGCGGCATGTTAGTACCGACGCTTTTCAATGGTTGTTCTTTTGATCGTGAGTACGGATGAGTCTTTACGTTCTTCTTTTGGTTCGTAATGTCTTCGTATGAATTTCTCTTGTGCATGATGGTTTCACTGTTATTCTGACTATATGGTTCCTTGTACTACCTTTCGCTTTCAAACAATAGAATTATGTTAGAGTCTTTACGGTATTTTACAGTCCCTATTGGTAATACGATGTCCTTTGTTTGAGTAATATATTTATATTGATGTCGAGTTATGAAAATCTTTTTGAAGTATATCTTGATTGTGTTTGGGAAAAACTATTTTTGAAATGATCTTATGAATACGTTATGACATCGATTTTATGTGAATGTCTCCTTATGAAAAATATTTTTACAATAATTTTTATAAAACGATATGATACAGGCTGACTGTCAATACTATGTTCAAAATGATATTTATAAATAAGATATGTTTGAAATGGTCTTTAAAATAAGATATGAAACAATTTTTTTAATGGTTAATAAATTTTATTATTATTATGAAAAGATTATTTAAAAATGATTCATAATGTAAGATGCGATACTCCGTAAATAAGTGTCTCTAATTTTTTTTATGACAACCATGTTTAAAATGAATTTTATAAAGATTATATTTAAGACGATTTTTTGTATATATTTAAAATGATTTTTATATTTAAAACGACTTTCTTTATTATTTTAAAATGATTTTTATAAAAATAGTATTTAGTTGGTTCTTTCGAGTAAAGTCGATTATTGGTATAAGAATTATATCTTTCGTATTTATCAATCTTGATACGTATCATTATTCGATATGTGTTCCTTTTGTCTTGGTACTCTTTGTTGACTCTTTTGTTTGCGTTTCCTATCGATATAGATATTCTATCCTTTCTTTTAAGGATTCTTATGACATTTGATCCGCATCTATTTGCATATGTGAAATTCCTTAGATGTTTTCTAGCATGTGATTCGATATTCGGTTGATACCCTATTTGGTAGTTAGTAACCCTTAGGATTCATTTGATATACGTTTTATTCGACCAAGTCACTCTTCGTGGGGAGCATCTGTTTTGTTCAAGAAGAGGGACGGTTTATTTCGAATGTACATAGACTATCGAGAGTTGCACAAACTGACCACCAAGAATCTACCTAGGATCAACGACTTGTTCGACCAGTTACAATCAGTTAAGAGTACATGGAGAAGATATTCCTAAGACGGCATTTAGGATGCGATATGGAAACTTTGAGTTTACGGTTATGCCTTTGGGTTAACCAATGCCCCAGCAGTTTTCATGGAATCGATGAACCGGGTGCTCAAACCGTATTTAGACAAGTTTTTCACTGTGTTTATCGATGATATCTTAATCTACTCGAAGTCTAGGGAGGGTCACGAGGTTCATTTGAAGTTGGTGTTGGAGCTATTGAAGAATGTTAACCACGTGCCTGAGAAAATACACTTCTTGTAGCCAGAATTCACGGGGTTGGATCTAGTAAGGATGGAAGCATGGAGAATAAAAGTTACTAAGACGCCATCGAGATATTGCTCGTTTCTTAGGATTTGGTTGAGAAGCTGAGGGGTAAGGTTGATGTTATGAAGGACAAGGAGAGGGCTAGGGAGGAAGAGTATGAGGAGCTGCAGGCTAAATGTAAGGCTATTATGACTGAGTTTGAGAAGAACCCCATTGTAGTGGCTCTCCCGGATAAGATATCTACTCTGTCTACTAAAATCAAAGAGCATAAAGTAAGTCTTGACAGAATGATGCTGGAGAGTCAGAAGTGGGCAAGCTATCAGCAGAGCCTTTTAACTTTGGAGTCAAAACCTACTTCTTTGGAGACCGAAAAGGAAAGGTTAGAGGCTGTTGAAGTGTCCCTTCGAAAGGAGGTTGAGGAGCTTAAACATGATAGGAGAGAAGTGGTATCTAAAGTTGTTCCCTATGCTGCAATGAAGCTTGTTCATAGTGATCACATGGGTAGCCTTGTTGGCAGGCTTGTGTCCTCCGCTATCTTGTATGGGAGGTGTAGGGCTTACGAGCAAGTTGCTGAGATGAAGGAGCCTTTTGATTTGTCGAAGGTGAAGGGTTATCATTCTTCTTACAAGAAGGATCATACTCATTCTAGTTTCTAATCCCTCAGCTCTTATTGAAGCATTATTGTCGAAGAAGCCTACATCTCTTCAAATACATGCTCCTTCAAGGACTCAAGTCCCATTGCCTTCTTCTTAGAGAGCTACTCCATCCTCAGTTCCAGTTTCTAACCCGATGTCTCCTCCTGCAGATGTTTCCGTTGTGAAGCGCTAATCTTCTTAACTTCAATGAAGGTCACCATGTTGGTGTTAATTCAGTCTTAAGGGTGGCATGTACCCTTTGAACAATTTGTTATGATAAAGGCTTCGGCCTTCACACAATTTACATTTTGTGAATGGTTTATGTTGGCCATTGTATGAACAATTTATGTCGACCTTTAAGGTTGACTTCAGATAGTATCCTTCTCCTGGGGAGTTAAATATAGGGATGCAGTCCTAAGTTTTGTCTATGATATCCCTTGTTTCTCTTGCCATGACTTTGGGGGACTTTAGTCTGACCCCTTTATCATTCATGTGTAATATTTTGCGCTTTATGAAGCGAAGGCTCAAGTGTGGCCTTAAGTTGTCAATTATACAGGCAAATATCTTATGCCAACCCTAAAGGTAGGCTTTCATGGGTAACATAATCTTGTTTGAGGATTTGGAGGACTTTAAGCCTGACTCCTTTATGCGCTTCATCAAGCAGAGGCTCATGCGTGGCTGATATTCGTTTTTATACGTATCAAACAAATAACCCTCAAATATATATAATATATATATTAAAATACATATACGTATACATAAGCAAAGTATCTTACAAATTATTCTTAGGGAAGAATAATAAGTAATCAACACGGGTATCGTTCTCCTCGGTGAGAGGTGAATGGAAATCTACGTTTATGTTGTAAATCGAGCTTAATTGTCATTTAAGTTTTAGTTTGGGTTTTTAATTCTACTAATGTAAAGGGGAAGCACATAAAGGCACGCTAAACTAAAGATAACGGGAATTAAACATTTAAAGCAATTAACTTCTAAGCTAAATAAAACGCGACTAAATACCAAAAATATCAAATTTAACCCTAAAACTTCAAATTGCAAATTTATAAAACCTAAATGTATTAAAATAATTTTTGATAAAAGAAATTATATATTTTTTATTTTTATTTTATTTTTTATGAATTAAAAACAGATTTAATCTAAATAAAATATTAAAAATAGAAAACTAATTATTAAAAATATGGAAAATTTATGAAAAATACTTTGACTTATTTAAAATCTATGAAAAATGAAAACTGGAAATTTGGCTGAAAGAATAAGCAGATAAAAAGAAAATAAGCATGAATAAGCTTAAAACTAAAAATGTATAACAATTAAATGTTGCATTAGTATGACAGATGAGACCCAAGGGCATGATGGTAAGACGTTGGTGTTGTGAAGGGGAGGTCAAAGGTTTGAGTCCTGTGACCTTCCTTTTTGATAAAACTTTTTTTTTATTTTCTTTTTGAAAAAGCTAAAGAATAAGCTATAATAAGCAACTTTAATAAAGGGACTAAAGCTAGAACTTAAAAATAAGCTTAGAAAAAGCTAACAGAAAGTGACAGATTGGTTTTTAAGCTATTTGTCATGAAGTGAAAACTGTTTGGACTTAATAAGCTCAAAGATTACCAAAAAGCTAAATGAAGACCAATAAGCTAGAAACATATCAAAGCCTAGTCCTAATAAGCATAAAGGACTAAGAAATAAGCTAATGAAATAAGCAGAAAAGCAATTTAAAGCATTAAGACAGATGACTTAAAAAGGAACTAAGAGACTAATGACTAACTTTTTAAGCTAAATTTAAAGACTAATAAGCAAAGAGATTAAGCTGAAATTTAAAAACAGATGAAGATTGATAACCAAAGAACACATAGAAGCTAGAAATAAGAAAATTGGACAAGTTAATAAGCTAGAAAAGGGATTATGAAATGACAGATTCTCAACTTTTGTTTTTGGCCTTTTTAGATTAATGACACATTTCAGCTTAATTTTAAGACTCAATAAACAAGATTTAAAGGCTAAAAGTTAAAAATAGATAATGAACATGACTCAAACTACACTAGTAAGCTGGAATTAGGAAAATTGATTTAGACATTAAGCTAGAAAAGACAGGATCAAAATGACAGTTTACTCTATTTTTGGTTTTTGGACTTTTGAAATAAAATGACCATATGCAGCCTAAGATTTAAGACTCAAAAGCAAAAATGACAAACTCAAAATTTGAAACAGATTGAGACAAGACTAAAATAAGCTAAGTGCAACAGAAATTAACTATAGATAAGCTAGATTAAACCCTCTATTGATCTGTAATTACCATGAAAAAGCACTATTTGACTGATTTTTGGTTAAGATCTCAAAAGGTTTTTAAAAGAGTTATGACTCAAATCAGAATGACAATAATGCTAAAGTAACTCAGATTTGAACACAAAGATCATACCTCAAATGGACTTTTTAGACATACTTCAAATAAGCAGAATGAAAACCTATTTGAACCAACAGACTTAAGAAATTGAAAAATAACACTACAAAACTTAACTAAGCTGATTTTAAACTTATTAAAACTAACCCTAAGACTCAATAAGAGCTAAATAAATCTGACTTAATGACCAAAAAGAACACAAGCAGTCTTAACTAAGTTAAAACTGCTTGTGCCAAACACCCCTTTAGAATTTGAAAATCCACTTTTTAAGCTAAACAGACTTAATTAAGCTATGAATTGATAAAACAGATTAAGAACTAAACATGTTAAGCACAAATAAGCAAAAACTAAGAGAAATAAGCACTTAATAACAAACTTAACTTAATAAGCTAATTTGACTTAAAAATTGGACAAATTACTTAAAACCTAAACTAAGCTATTTAAAACCAAAAACTAAACATGGTAAGCTATCATTAAGGCAGAATAAGCACATTAAAGCATTAAAAAGCATAGAATAAGCAAAAATAAGCAAGCTAATAAGCTAAATAAGATGCTAAGCTAAAATAGAGAAAATGAAATGTGTACCTTTATCCTAGCTAAATAGGGATCTAAAATGCTCTTAAGAGCTTAAATCAACAAGCTAGCTTAATAATAAGCTCTGAATAAGCCCCATAAGCCCTTCTAGAACTGGCTTATCTTCCAAATGGCTTATTCAAGTTACTTTGGTGAATTTAAGTAAACTAGCTTATGCAGTTGAGCTTTAGAAAAGCTTAATTGCATAAGCAACAGCTAAAGAGGTTATTTGATCTTATCTAGAACTTATTAAGTAATTTCCACACACATTTTGAGTAACAAGTATATAAGTAAACAAAAATTAAAGACACAATTTAAGCTAAGAATGAAATTTTATTAATGATAAAATGATTACAAAGCTGTTTAAAATACAATAAGAAAAATAAGCTATAAATAAGCTAAAATTAAACCTAGACTACTCCTAAACTACACTACTCTAGATGCCTCTCTCTGTGTGATCTCCTCTTCTATTTATAGTGATGTGAGGAAGATTATAGGCCTTCAGGAGCATCTTCAACACCAAATCTGAACCCTTGATTCATAATCCACCCATATGAACCCTTGGATTGTGTACACGTCCCATCCACCAATCATTGTCTTTAGGATTGCCAGCGTGTCATAGTGAGTGTTAGAGGGTGTCAGGTTCTTCTAGATACATTTTGAGTATGAGTGAATGTTGGGGTGGTTTTACCCTGCTTGCGTTGCTGTGTGAAAATAAGAGGGAGGAAAAAGATGTAAAGTGATTTTTTTACTATGTTATAAGTTGTTGACTTTGACCGGGTATGGGATGTTGGGCTTGGACTTTTTTATTTGGGCCAGGATTAATGTTTAAATATGTTTGGACTTGTTTAATAAATTAGGCTTAAGGTTTATATAATTCAAGTGATAATGGGCTGACCCGCCCCATTGAAATAGGTACGGGTTGGTCCATTAAAATTGAATATGCCTTCGGCTTCATTTTTCTCACACTCTTCTAATCTCGTGCTCGGCTTTGTCCGTTTTGCTTTATTTTTTTGTCCTTTTGTGATACATCCGTTACCTGCAAGACATAATTAACAAAACACACATATACAATGTATTTTTATGTATTTATCGTTCATTATTGGTCTTTTTAGCTCAATAATAAGAAATAAATGATATGTGTTTAAGCACATATCAAGGTCCGTTTAATGGTGGAAACTGTCCTGACTGTAGCAGTGTATGATCCAGAAATGAGTTTGTCTATGACCCAAATCCTTATTCTTATAATGAACCACCCAACTTCTTTAACCAACCTCCACAGCACCAATACGAGACATACTCGTGTGAGTTTTGTGGAGGGAACCCTCACCCGGGTTTTGATTGTCAAATAGGGAACACACCCGTCTATGATCAGGGTCCTTATTATAATCAAGATTTTGGTTTTGACCAACCTCCATATTATTCTCCGAGTTAACCACAACAGTTCGACTGTTATGAGATCTATGAAGGTCCGCATTACATTTCTGATTGTCAAACTAGGAACTTGCTTGTCTATGAGCCTAATCCTTGTAACAATTATGACTTTCCTTATTTTGAACAATCTTCATAGTTCACACTTCCTCAGCCACTAACCCTAAGGGAGTTAGAGAGAAAAGAATTGATTACATACATAATCGAAACTCAAGAATAGTTCAACATAAATCAAGAGAAATTTAACATGGATGCTCAAAATGAAATAAACCGTCTTCAGGAGATGCTGAACCTTAGAAATTTAAATCAAGATCCTCCCGTTGACTTATATGATCTTAAGGGGAGTGACGAGGGAGATAATGAGATCGATTCACTTACTAAGGAACCTTCTGATACCCTCTTAATGGGGGATGAGGTTATTAGCACTACTCCCAAAAGGGAAAATGACGAATTCATAAAGTCTAGTGTTAATGATCTTGTCCCAATCCCAAGGGAGTCAGAGGTGACATCGGTTTGTTATTATTTAGAGTGTGATATGCTTGCTAATACACCTTTGCCCACCACTGATGTTAGGGAAGAAAATTTTGATATCAATTCGCCTCTAGGAAAATATGTAGTCGACTTCTTGATGAAGAACGTGGATGTAGCTGACTTACCTAGACATTTGGTTAAGCAGCATTTTAGTCATTTAGTCAAAAACCCATGTTTGACCAAAAGAATGTCTGATGAGCCTTTAGGTGATGATTCAAAACCTAAATCTTATGATGTGACTTTCTCAAACCCTCTCTTCGACTTTAATGATGATTTTACCTTATGTAATGATAATCTGCTTTTTGATGAGGAGTTTGAGGACATTAGTAGCCTGGACCCTCCTAAGTCAGCACCATTGATTCATGAACCTTTAGGTAACCCTAGCTCGCCACTAAGATCGACCTAGACGATTCAATTCCAACTGAAATTGATGATGGGTATTACAATTCAAAGGGAGACATTCTATTTTTGGAACATTTGCTTATCAAAGAGACATTCTCCGATCCCACTCCTGTAGTGTTACCTAAAAAGTCCCCCTACTTGTCACACCACCTCCCGCTTCTAAGCAATTTAGCTTAAGGGATGTGGAAAGATTTGATCCTTTTTTCTCCCTGACACAGTCAGGTGGGAAGACGAGGGTGATGGAGACCCCTTCTTTTGGTTTTCATCATATGCCATCACCTTGTCCTGCTGCATACTCACCGAAGGAGGTGATGTATCGCTATTACCATCCTCACCTCACATCTGGTGATGGATTTGACCATGAAATTAAAAGTAAGTAACACTAGAGTCAAGCTAGAGACTCGAACAAAAACAAGCGCTTCTCGGGAGGCAACCCGTGTTATCTATCTATCTATTTTATTTTTATTTTTTATTTTTATCTTTTATATTGAATAAGTGGGATGTATTTTTAGCCTAAGTGTGGGGGAGCGCTTCTCTCTATGTTGTGTTTTGTGGTACCCGTTTTTGCTTGCAGATTTCCCTATTATCGTGAAGACCTTCGTGCTAGTTTTCAATCCTCCAATCACTCGGTCTCCGATCATCTTCATGTTTATATCTAGGGAAATCTTTTATCTTGATCATATATATATTTATTCTATATATTATAATTTATATTTAATATATATATTATATATATTATATATTTGATTTTGTTCCCTTTCAACATGGAATTTTAAGCATTTTTTTTGTCCTTAAGTGTGGGGTGACCACCGACCTTTTTTTAACATTTTTGAATAATACTGATCATAGGTACAGTCTTAGCACTGTAAAATAGTTCTCACGGAACCGGAAGTTAACGCTATCGAACTTCGATGAATGACAAAGACATATTCGTCCATATATGGGATTTTTTTGAGGTCATGTGGTAATTGACATAATTTTATACAAATAAAAATTGTCACGGCTCACTAATTATCATTTGTTACATATATGTTATTTTAACTAGCTATTTTTTTGTTTTTATATGTGTTTCAGGGGAAATGGATCGATGGCTCAATCATAAGAAACATGGTGTGTGAGAAAGATGATCAATGCATTTACATTTTTAGAAGTCGTGCACACATGTTCTCGAAAGGCACGCATATATGTTTTTAGAAGACGTGCACATATGTTATAATGAATTTGATAATATTTTTGTATTTGAGTTGTATTTTATTTAACATAAATTGTATATGATATATGTATACTTGGTTTGCTATAAATTTAGAGATCATAGGTATAACATTTATGTTTTGGTTTAAAATTGATGTTTAAATAATGTACACTAGAAACATATATGAATTAACATATGCACATATATGTAATTGCAATTTTTATGTAAATCAAATGATGTCTATAATATTGTATGCGAGAAACATATGTAAAATTACAATATTTAAAAAAAACACATATGCACATATTATGTTTTTTATCAAAACATGTATGCTTAAAAAATACAAAATTAAAATAAAAAAATTCGAAAATTAAGGGACTTTAAAAACGTTTTTAATTAAAAAAATTAAAAATAAAAGTAAAAATGTGTTTTACCATTATACCCTTTTGATTTAAATAAAAAGAATTAATTATACTAAATTCTTATTGGTCCAAAAGAGTTCTGTAAAGTTTTACACCTAAAATGGGTTCTCAATATAACGCGCCCATATACATAATACTTATACCAAGTGTCACCCACTTGTTACGCATATAATATACAATTAAAGATACCACATAAGGCATATAAAGGAATCGGAAAGGATGCGCGCGAGAATATCGGACAACGGTGAAAGACTCACAAAACTTTTTCGAAAATAGTTATAGTCTAGGTTTTTGAAAACGACCTAGTTCTCTATAACCAGTGCTCTAATACCATTCTGTAACACCCCCAAAATCACAACGCAGCGGGAATTAACCTCTTTGGGGTGTATTACTTCATAGGTCATACACTCGAGTTATAAAAACGACCTCAAATGCAGACGTTTTTTATAGATAAAGTATCCAATTCGACATTTATAAAAGATAGAGTTTGGCAATGGTCACCTCAATCAATTTTAGAAAAACAATTCTAAATAAGTCAAAACACGACTCAATTTCCTAAAAATCATTTCGTCGAATGTGTATGATAAGTGTAAAATACACATATCCATTTATACTTAAAATAACCAAATTAAACCCAAAACAGACCAAAAATAGCAAAAATATGCTTGTATTTGTGTTTTGTGTGTGCAGGTATGGATAAGTCAAAAATCACAAGAAAACAGTCAAAATCGAGCAAACACGGACACGAGAATCAGAAGAGTTCAAAAAGAAGCCAAAGATACAAGCCGAAGCCAAATCCCTAGCCATTTCCTCTTTTATGAAGCCACAAGGGCTAGTTTTGCTATTTTCGAAAGTTATTTATAACTAGAAAGAGAGGAAAGAAAGAGAAGGGCCAATTATGCAAACTCCCCAAACTCCAACAGTTTTAACTGTCGAAATAAGGGCGCCAAAGGTGTTACTATTCATCTTTCTTCCCCGTTTCACCAACAGGGTAAAACAAAGGGCTTATGGAAATTAAAGGGCTAGATGGTCAATTAAGGAGCTCTTAAGTGCAAGGCAAGGGTCAAATCAGTCTTTCCAAGAGATTCATTAGCTCAAGTTCAAGCTAAAAGCCACGTTAGCAATGTGAAAGCACAAATTTATGTGGGTTTTGTGCTAAAAAATACTTCACAAAAGAAGCACAAACGTCACTCAATGGAATGACCGCTGGCAATCATCAGGTGTACAGTTGATCAGAATCGCCACAATTGATGCTTGGATGATTGAAGAAATGATTGGTCAGGATTGAAAGATTGGAGGGCAGGGCTAGAGATCCTAGAAGCTTCTTTCAGCACCTATAAATAGAGCCTCACTTCTCACACACACGATATCTAGATCTAGTCGTAGTTTTTAATTAGTGTAGCTTAAATTTTAATTCTTAGCTTAAGAATGTTTTAATCTTGTAATTTTCCGTAAAAGTACTCGTAAGCAAGTATTTTATTAATGAAATTCAGGTTTTTCTAAAATCTTCAGTTTTTTTCCTAAAACTCTCTTTAATATGCTAGTTGCTAAAAATAAGATACTAAGCTCATTTAAAGCTCTTTCAGTCTATAAGCTGAAATAGAGCTTATTGAATTCAGAATTAATCTTATCTAAACCTTAAATCAGTTTAATCTTACATGGATCTTATTGGATTAGAGCTTTTGGAAGGGGATCTTAACTTGGAAGAGATCCCAAGGACTTATACCCTAGCTTATTAATAAGCTAGGGAGCTTGTAGCTGCCATTATTGGTTCCTTTTGTTTAGCTAAAGGATCAAGTAAGTTTCTCTTTTCCCATTTCTTCTCTAATTTCGTTTTTTTACTAGCTCTTAGATATAGCTTATATGCTTAATATTTCTTATTTGCTTATTTTCTTTGCTTATTAGTGTTTAAATATCTCTCCTAGTGCTTATTAGTTGTTTGTCCTCATCTGTTTTTGCTTAAATAGTTATAGATCATTAGTTATTAATTTCTGTCATAAAAACTCATAAAATCCAAAAATATTAGTTTAATTAGATCTTAGAATTTTACTTATTCAGTTGTTTAATCATGATTGCTAAGTTTGTTTTAAGCTAGTTTTTACCTGGTATTTAGCACTTGTTCATTAGATTTCTCTTAAAAAGCTTTTCTCAAATCTGTCATAATGATAAAGGGGTGTTTGGTTTAGTGCACTCTTGATTTGCACTAGCAGTACTAACATAAGTTAGTACTGCTGAACCTTTACACTACCAGTACTAACCATAAGTTAGTACTGTTAGCTTAGATTTTAGCTAGGAATTCAAGTAGGATTAAGTTTAGTTGTAGCTTATCTTAAAATCAGTTTTAGTTTTTTATTTCTAGCTTATTTCATAGCTTAATTCTGTTCTTAAAAATCAAATTGCATCAGCAGTACTTTCAAGTGAAAGTACTGCTGAACTTTTACACTAGCAGTACTAACCTCAGTTAGTACTGCTGACTTCTGGGCTTAATTTAGAACAGTAATTTTAGGATTTAGTTTATCAAATTTAGTAGGATTTGAGTTTTCATATAGCTTAATATATTTTAAGTCTTTAAATCTGTTTTCTAGCTTATTGTCTTAGCTTATTTTGCTGTCAAAAAGTCATAAAAAATCTAAAAGCAGTAGGAACTTAAGTGGAGTCTAAACTAGCTAATTCAGCTTTTAAGTCTAGATTTTATAGCTTATTTAGATGGAAAACAAGTAGATTAATAAGTCCTTAAAGTTTAGAGTCCAGCTTAGTTTTTTTAAAGAATTTTAGCTTATTTGGATCTTTGTGTTACCTTGCTTATTTCCTGAGTTTACTTGTTTTATGCTTAATTTCAGTAGGTTAAAAGTACTTCTAGGTTAAATTTCTTTGCATTTTTAGATTAAGCACATCATAAGCTTTCTGGATCACTTTTCCTTTTTAGATTTGAGCTTTATTTGAGCATTTTGTAGCTGTTTAAGTGAAAATAAGCCCAAAACCTCACTTTCTGTAAACAGCTTAAAGATAAGCTCTTATTAAGCTTATTTGTGAGTTTCAGCCCAAGTAGCCTTTATTAATTTTGTTCCCACTAGCTTTCTTTACAACTTTGCTCTTTTAAGTTTTTGATAATAAGCACTTTTTAATTTCAACTTATTTTTAAGTTTTTTGAACTTAGTTTGTTGTCGGGATAGATTTTCAGGGTAGAATATGTAACTTTTCAATTTTCATTGTTTTACAGTTGATTCCTCTGTTAGTAAGTTGTTTTCCTCGTTAGTCCTTTTCCTTTTTGCACCATTAGTCCTTAGTTAAGAATTTAATTAAGTTTATTAGTTTTAATTAGTAATTAGGGTTAGATTTTAATTAGTTTAATTAAACTTTTATAAAAAGATAAAAATAGGCTAATTTTTAATAATTTTTGGCATTTTTTAATCTATTTAGTGCAATTTTAGTTTAATTTTTAGGGTTTATAATTTTAGTCCCATTTGGCTTTTTGGTGCGTTTCCGTATTTGTTTAATGCTTTCATTTTAAATCTTTCCAAATCAAATATCTTTGCTTCATTCAAATCAGGATCCGAACCTAAGGCGTGGTTTCAATTTCACTAGTCATTGGGGATAACGACCCGGGTGATCATACTTACCCGGTTTAACATACGTATATTATATATATTATATTATTTTTGTAAGTCTTAACTTTTTACCTTAGTTAAAGGTGAATAGTTGGAATTTACCTAAGTAGTATTTTTATTATATATTTTATAGGTACGTAAAACTGCGAATCAGTGTATTATTCACCAAGTCCAAATCCCTTGCCATCCGCGTGTCGATCCCATCCAAGCAAGCACGAACATAATCACCTGGGATAAACATGCTAAAAACGTCAACAAAAGTAGAGTGAATTCATAGAGTTTACAATTAAAAGCGGAGCACAAGTATAATATCAAAACTTGTAAGCATAAAGGAAAACTTTTCAATCATTATTGCATTGAGCTCGTGACACCGACACCTTGACCGTACACATCCTGATGTAATGATTGTGCACAAAGTTTGCCCCACATTTCTATGGTACAATTGCAATATCCATTACTCTACATACAAATATGTCCGTTACAGGGTGTTCTCCTTTCCCCCCCAAATTCAATCAGGATTTGAACCCCTGACAGGGAAATGAACCCAATAGATCTATTATTTGTATCAAGCGTCTTACCCCAAAGACGTAAGTTAACGGTTCACGATATTAGGGACTTTAGCAATAGCGACTCATGCAGATAATATCAAACGGTTCCAGTTTACCATAACAACCACTTGTGTTCATAATTTCAAAACAAGCATGTATCCCCCTCGCGGGTTTTTAAAACATTCAAAACATTAAAAAGCGAGACTATGAACTCACCTTGATCAAAAACCACGATCAATCAACAAAACAAACCTACGGTACAGATCAATGGCGAATTTGACCGAACCTAAAATTTTTACGTTGCCGATTAAATTAAATAAGGTTTCGAATCATACGATGGTTCATTACGAGGTAAAAATGTACATATACTTATTGTATGTGTGTGTATTTTTATTATATCATATATATATATATATATATATATTATATATATATATATATTTATATACTATATATTTATATATATATATACATGTGATGCAAAATCTACTTGCGCGACTTAGATCCTAAAACCCCACGTAGGTTAGTTGCGACCTTTCTTTTATATATACATTTCACCGCTTTATAGAAAACTTTCTATTTTTGGAAACTTTCTATATCTAGAAGGTTACTATTTTTAGGAAAGTTACCATTTTCAGTAAGCCCCGTCATCTAATTATATTTATAAAAATATTTATTTATCTCGCCGAACTTTAAACACCCAAACTTGATCATTAATTACCTGTATCGGACTTACATCTCAAATATTACAAAAGTTACTATTTTTGGATTTTCCGTTTTTTTAGAACCGACTAATGGTTTTGATATATTACTTTATATTATTTTACCAACCAAATTAACCTTTACGACATATTAGCATCCGCCAAAAATCTCCGTTAACTTTTACGTTTGACTTTTCATACATTTAAATTATATATATTTAATTTCTACACCGCGGCTAGGCTAGTTTCTTCGTTTGAAATCGTTAAATCTTAAGATTTAAACGGTAGAAGCGAAACGTCAATCCGGACAACTTTCGTGGTTTGCCGGACGGCTAAAACGGACTCGAAAGTGCTCAAAACGGACGTTCTAAATTCTACCAGCTTTTATTATTTCCAAATGGTGACTTTATTTTCTAGTTAAAGTATATATCTCGTTTTCGCTCTAAAATATTCGTTATAAGGAGTTGCGATTGCCATTTTATATCAAAACGAGCGTAAAAATAAACTTCATCTTATTTTCTAAACAAAAATCAGTTTTTTTTACACTATTATAAAATACTTGAATAATCCCTTTACCAAAAAAAAAAATCAGTTTTTATAAAATCTCGAACCTCAAAATTCATGTCCCATTTTCTACCCAAATCCACATGTTACAAAACGCGTCGAAAACCATTTTTCAATCCAAAAATCAATCACGAACATCCTAATATAGCCCTATACTCGATACAATGTTCGATCAATTCACCCAATATCCATCAATCTATCCACGAGATCTACTCGGGATTTTTTCAAGGCAAATATCAAAATCAAACAAATCACAAAAGAAATATTTGTACGAGTATTAAAAATACTTACAAAGCTTTATTAAGCAAGATCGGACTAACTTGGTTTCACTTTTGTCCCTCCCTTGTCCTAGCCGTGGTTCGAACCAAACCCCAAGACCCAAAACCTTAACCTTTTGCTAATCAAATCTTGTACAAAATCTTTAAATAACCTTTTTCCCACTAGATCTTTAATCCCTATTTGAATCAAACCCTCTTATTTTATTCAAAACTCAAACATGCATAAACCTTCTTGCATGTGGTATTTTTCTTCATGGATGATCAACAAACATCATTATATAAAAACCCGTGTTTTAGGTTATTGACGACGTTTCGATAAATCCACAAATGTTCCTTTTGTATTTACGCGTTTTCTTTAAATCGTAAATGTTAAGCTAATCGTGTAAAATAGCTAAAAACATTAAACGTAAACGGACACCAAACAAATTAAGGTTTTCATCAAGAAAGCGTTATATTATTTTACGAAAGTAATAATTAACTTTTTATATTTTATTTTTATTGGTTACATAAAACGTTTACGTTTCGCAATAAAATACGTTTAGGCATACCCGGAACCACAAAAATAATTCTACGCTTCAACAAATACCCACATTTATACCCAATACATAAAAGTTATAAAAATATATCATATGTATCATACATATGCCGAATTTATAGCTATGTATACAAAGAAATATAAGAAAAATTCTTCCAAGTAGTCTTTGTACATCCTATCTCCATTAAACATGGCCATACCATGTTCCTTTGACTCAAGACATGAAAACAAGAATCCCTAAAACCCTCTAGGTGTTTTGTTGAACACTATTGGTAAATTTTGACCAAGACTTCACATATAAGGTGCAAGTAACTAGAAAGATACACATACACATGAACACTTAGCAAGAAAATCAACAAAAACCCTCCCCTCTACATCTCTATATGCTACGGCATACCACCAAGCCCCAACCAAATCCATACTAAATTTTATACAACCCATACACTCCTACACACATCCATCCTAAGATATTCTAAGGTGATCCCAAGCATTGGCTAACCATATTCAAGTGATTATCAAGTAAAAGGAAGCTAGGGTTTCACTAGGAAAACTAGGGTTTTCATTGTGCAAGCTTTGGATTTTTATCTAAACAAGGGTTTAGATTACATTGATCATCATCATCATACACCATAAGGTCATCTAGAACCCTTTATGTTCTTTCAATATTCATTTTATGCATATGTTAGTTCTATTGTAGCTTGAATCACCATGTAGGATTTTTAACATGTAAATGGAGTTTTTACTTGTAATGATCATTTTGCACACTATTATATATGTTGAGATATTGCTAATATCATGTTAAAAGGGATGAGAAAGTATTGTACCATATTAAGTTGGTGTAAAAATGATTAACTACAAAAGTAGTAAGGTATAAAAGCAAGGTTAAAAATGGATTCAACAAGGTCACTCAAAGATTCTGTCCAAAATTCGTATATATAACACATTATTTTATATTTTTATAAAGTAGTATGATTCACGACGATTCCGAAAAGGTAAGAAACTTGTCAAACGGATTTATAACGAAAAAGTTAGAGCGAAAACGAGGTATATATTCGAGGTATAAAAATCCAGCATTTGTTAAGTTAGTGGTTTCTGTCAGGATTTTAAGATGGTATTTGCGGCACTTTCGAGTCCGTTTCGGCCTTCGGCCGAAACATGAAAGTCGTTCGGAAGGTCGTTTTACTTCCCCGCGAGGTTCTTTAAGTCTAAAAGCGAGTGATAACGGGTCGTAAGGCGGGGGCAAAATCTGGCTTTTTGGTAATTAATACACTGCATCAGATCTGATGCGAGTGCTTTTTCGCCCATTTCGGTCGAGTTTCGGGTCTCGGACAGAACTGGAAAGTTGTTCAAAATATCGTTTCGCATAAATTCTCTTTAGAACCCGAGTCATGAAAATGTGATTTAGTGGGTCATTATAGTCGGGTCAGACTTAGAAAATAAACTATAACACTACCAGGAGTAACTAATATACTACCAGTAGTAATAACTATAACTACCAGGAGTAACTACAACACTACCAGGAGTAACTAATACCCTACCAGGAATAACTATAATTACATTATTCAGATATTTATAAATGTTTTACAATTATAAATATGTTTTCACTCAAACAATTAGATGGTGATTAGCTAAATAGACTTATGCATGGTAGAGATTACTCAATGTGATTAGTACTTATACGACCTTAAATTAAATAGGTTGCATTCGACGATTTGCGTGACGCATTATTTGTGATACACTTGGCATTTGCTCACTCAAGGTGAGTTCATAGCCCCACGTTTTACATGTTTTTGTTTTATAATTTTGGGGTGAGAACATGCTTATTTACAAATGCATTTATATGGTTGATAACAAATTGATTTACATACTCTTTTATATATCTCGCGATGAGATACACTACTTGGTTTACTTTTTGGACGTAAACACATACTTGACTTTTACTCGAATGATTACGGATTAGCTTAAGTGGAGTGGACTGTTAATTACCTGGAGGGTAAGCGCGAGTGTTATGAGATAGATCTATTGGGGGTTGACTACTCCCGTTCGGGTGATTAGCTATCACTAGTTCGAGATCGAACTAACGAACGTTATAACATTGTCGGAGCACAACACGACATACTGATGAATCTGAACCTTACGGTGCCTTGAATAAAGTGGCATACTTATAATGAGTCTACGTAGCAGTTCCATGAACTTAGAGTAATCGTAATCATTGTTTTATACACATATGAATCTTTACGTTACCTTGAATAAAGTGGTAATATATACTTGAAACATTTTGTTATATTGTGCTCATTACAATATATACTTGAAACATTTTGGGATATTGTGCTCATTACAATATATACTTGAAACATTTTGGGATATTGTGCTCATTACAATATATACTTGAAACATTTTGGGATATTGTGCTCATTACAACATATACTTGGAAACAATTTGGGATTATATATATTTTAAGGAAACCTATATACGTAGGTTTATGCGTTGCAAGTCTTGTATGGGCGAAACTTGGAACACAGTAAACCTATATATATAGTTTTTAGGATTTACAGTTATTTGTACAAAAACCTATGAACTCACCAACTTTAATGTTGACACTTTTAAGCATGTTTTTCTCAGGTGAATTAGATGCTTGGCTTATTTGATGTGCAATGGAGTCTAGACAATCCAAGAATACTTTTTAAACGACACTTAGAGGTCGTTCTATCATGACTTATGCAATGGTATTATGAAGTAACGCTCCTGGAAACATATTTCGCTGCGACCCAAATTTTGGGGGTGTTACATTAAGATAAAAGATACACATAAAAAGTTGTACATTATTTAAACAAAACAACCTTGTGATCTCTAAAGTAAAACCAGATCCTTAATGGAAACTAGTTGTGGTGCACCGCAGTCCGTTTGCACAAAGAAAAACCAAATGGTTGGACTTGGGGTAGTGGGAAAATTTGATGTCTGTGGCAAAAGAAACTTTATAGCGCCAAGTTTGCCTCCTTTTTTTGTTAGTCAACTTGTAGTGGGAAAATTCGTTCTTTTCTCGACTCTTAGTTTATTGTGTGAAAAGAGATCAAATTTTGGCGCTATACAGTTTCTTTTGCCACAAACATCAAATTGAAAAGAGGAGGCAAACCACGTACAGTCCCTTTGTACAAATAAAAACCAAATTGGTGGACTGGGGTAGTGGGAAATTTTGAGCTTTGTGGCAAAATAAAGTTTATAGCGCCAAACTTTGCCTCCTTTTTTTGTTAGTCAACTTGTAGGTACACGTGTCAGGTAAAGTACAACCAAAAGCTAAATTTTGTAAATTTCTCAAATTTTAAATTCGATAAAAAAAACCCATCTTTTTCTTGCTTAACCTTTTCAACTCAGTTTTAAGCACACTGATTTCATACTTTATTTTGCATCCTACTTCACTTTTTAAGGACAACAATTCTTCACTAAAAACAACCCATTCTTTCTAAATGTGTCAAGTTGATCTTCTATTGTTCTAAAACTCTTTGAAAAAGTTGTCCTTTTAAATTTGTTTCATGGAGTTTAGCAAGCAATTCATCATACTGTTTCTTAAGGTTTTCATAGTTTTTAAGACAAGTTTTAGGTGCCCCAAGGTTTATTAGTGTATTACCTCTGAGGTATGACAATGACTTTGAGCCCTTGTTTGTTGAACTTGTTATTTGCCATGTCACTCCTAATCGAACCTACCCATCAATAGGCCACATTGCCGTTGAACGTGTCTTCATTGTTTCCTGGCTTCCTGGTTGTTGTCTTGATTTCTGTACTGACCTTCCTTACCTTTTGGTGCTGTGCATCCTGGGGAAAGTGTCCCAACTTATGAGAGGTTGTAACACTCCACTTTGATTTATCCATATCAGCAATTATCATTTCCATTAATGAAATTCTTCTTTACCTGTCCTTTGATAGTACTTCTTTGCTCTCACACTTAGCAAAGAGAGCTGCCACTTCAGATCCATTGCTTCCAAATCATCTTCATGAATTTGCTCTAAGTCCTGATGTAGGACATTAGAACCATTTGGATTTTCAACTATGAAAGCATACTTAGTATTATCACTAACACTTGCAGTGCCAACCTTAGGGGACTGGCTGTATTAAACTAGGGTAGCTGACTTACTTGTGAACAAGTAGTGTTAGCATCATTGGTACTGCTAGAGCTTGGTGCAGTCATGAAGGCCAAGTTTTGACCACCATTAGATGTACCAACAGTTTTCTGTACCTTTTGTTTAATAATTTTGAAATTGTTGTACAAATCATCTATACTCTTAGTCTCAACCTCAGGCTTATTCATCCAAACAATACATGGAGTGTTCATCAGGTGGTTCTGCTGCTTTATAAATTTAGTTCTAATCTTTTTGGGCTCATGGACCACACCCAAGTTAGCAGGCCTAGTGACTATCTTTCTTAAGCTATTGAAAATAAAAGTCAAAGAGACTCTGCACTTGTTGCACTGAAATTCTCATACTGTTGCTTCAAGAGAGTTTTTTGAGTTTTCTTGGTAGTTGCATTACCTCCAAATCTTGTTTCAATGGCAGCAAACATAGATTTAGCATCTGGATACTGACTGAATGTTAGTTGATGTTCATTTGGAAGTGCATGGAGTAACAACCCTTAGCTTTGACATTTTCTTTTTTCTTATCTTTCTTCTGCAAAGTTGGAGGTGTTATATTTTTGTAAATGTAATGCCATTCTCTAAGATGTTTGAGATACTGGAAAACCCATCGAATCACCATTTTCTATCACTTCCCAGAGTGCATAGTCTTGGATCTGGAAGTACTGCTTAATCTTTATAGCCCACATCTCATACTCCCCCAATTTGAGTATGGGAAGCTTTGCAGTAGGACCACTATTTGTAGATTCAAGCTCCATGTCTTCTAGATCAAAGTTTCTCAAAGCAAGGCTCTAATACCACTTGTTGATCCCAAACCTAGATCGTTTCCTTAGGTTGTCTATGGTTAATTTCCTTTGGATAAATTCCAAAAATTATTGTTGTAGAAGCTATATATGTATATTAAAGGGAATGCGGAATCTACACCTTAATATCTAGAAGTGAAAAATCAATGGAAACAGTAATCTTGAACAACAATGATATAAACCAAAACGCACCAGAATAATATTAGATCATAATATGAGTACTCTAAAACTTAGTACTGGTGTTTACAAAACTCTTGAAGCCTTTCTCAATCGACTTGACAATTATGAAAAATGATAATGATACGTCTGCGTGTTTTTGGGATCTCTCAACTAATGCCCTAGAGCCTCCTTTTTATAGACTAAGGAGTCCTAGTCGGCTTACAATTTATTCCTATGTATCTCATCTTTTATTAAAAACGTAACATTATCTTCTACTATATTAATATTTATGTTTTATTCTTGTACATAAATTCTCAATACTTATCTGCTCTGGCATTCTTGTTCTCCAAACAATCTTTATCTCTTTATTCAATTTATCCTTTGACAGTAGAAAAGTCTTCAAACAATTGTAATCTTTCACCAGCAGCTCTAATAAAATAAAGCAGTAGTAACAATTTATACTAGCAGTATAATATACAGTAATAGTAGTAAACTGTACTAGCTGTCCTAACTTTTACTACTAGCAGCATATCTACTTAGCTTTATTTTAGTCTTAAACAATGAGCGTCTTTAACTTCATACTAAAACACCAGTAACTTATGCTTCATCAGTAATTAATTATAATATCAGTAGTAACTAGCAGTGGTAAACATTATACTACCAATACTAACCACTTAGCATAATTTCCATTATGTACCTGAGCAGCAGTAACTTTTAAGAATCCATGAAGTCTTTTAAGTCCCAACAGTCGTGACGAGTATTCTATCATAAGCTTGGCAAGGATATACATATTCATCGCTAAAGCTAAGGAGTAACAAGTTTATAAAGGTAAATATTGGTTTATATGAAAAGGCTTAGGGTTGATTACTCTAACTAATCTTTATCGATACCAATATTCCAGGAGGGCGACAAAGACCATACATACACACCTGTAACGACGGGATAGACACATATGACTGCTCACTCCCACCTCGAATAAGCTAATGATAGGGAATAGTAGAGTATTTATAGGGTATGGATCATATAACTTTCACATAGTAATAAACCAACAAGGCAGCTAAGACATGCATACATGGTCGTAACAAGGAATAGAATTGCACGCTCAATCATTATCATTCGTGTAATAACCTTCGGTTTATGTTTAGGAATGGGAATTAAATTGTTGTTAAATAATAGTTACGAAACAAATATATTATGTCTAAAAACAAGTTGCTAGACATCTTTTCCTGACCGTTACATGATTAAAAGACACAACTATTTTAATCGTCTTGAACTATAGAATTCAAAAACACAACTTAAGTTAGCGTTCCCGTAAACGGTCAACTTCCAAAACATTCCCATGCTTTTCATTCTTTAAGGGTAAGTGGCGATATCTTCCACTTATACAACTAACCCTACATAGTTCGATTTGTATCAACGAATAATTGATCCTTCGTGTGATTCCTTCGGTAGTTGCGAAACGATTATCTTTAAACTTTCCTTCTTTTTTGTTGCGATTTTTTCTTAACTTTTATGATTTTTTTTTGCTAAACACTATACTACGAACTCGGTGTTTGTTTCACCATCTTCACTGATCAATAATAATTTTGGAAATTCCTTCGGTTATTCGTTCTTTATTCTTCAGACGTTACCATTAATTTCGCGATTGGTAGTAAAAATACATGAGTTTGACTATTAATTTTACATTCTTTTTGCAATGTGCAAATTTATTCAACCGTACCAAAATTAAACACAAGACTCGTGAAATACAAACTTTCACTTAAAGCAATCTAGCAACTGTAAAATAAACTTAATCTAACAAGGTAGGCTAAGGTGTAAAGGTGTAACGAAACAAATAATTGGTGTAGTTCCTAAAGGATTGGCTCTACAGGTTGTTCTAGGGGTATCTTACTCTTAAAGTGAGAGTAAACAAAGGGTTTATACGGGGGTTAACTAACCAGTGTAGTTAGTTAATAAGCAACATGTAAAGGCGATTTAGGTGTAATCCTAAAATTTACCAATTTAAACAAGTTACTCCATCTAAATCTATAGTACTCATTATTGAGGTCTCGAATAGATATACAAGCCAAAGTTTTAATAGTCTAATACATCACCCCCGTATATCTAGCCAAGGGTTATTGTGTGCGGGTTATGTATCAAATAATTTCACAAAAGTATGCTTGAATTTTTTTTTAATTTGAGCATAATTTAAGCATTTTAGTGTGAAAATAGGACAAGTAAACATTCTTATTCCATCACCCCACTTGAATTATACAACGTCCTCATTGTATAGATAAAACATTGAATACGGGAATTAAAAAGAATTAGAATGAGAAACTCCCCTGATATTTGCTCGGTAGATTCTCCATGTTGTGTTTATTGAGCAAGATTGTGTTGAACAGCCGCCTTAAAGTTTCAAGACTCCAATACTTCGAGATCTCTAGATTTGTAAATTCTCAACCAATATTCATCAATATTTCATTCACGAGGTCCTGTGTAAAACATAGGAAAAACGTGTATTCCTATCTTGGTATCTACGGTTAATTTAAACTAAACTAAACAAACTAAATAAGGGTCAGTTTTGGTGAATACGCATATATGTCAGATACGCGTATTGCCAGAACTCATAATAATATTTTTTAAAGTGCATAAAAAGTAAAGACTGATAACGTCGAGATAATCAATAGGTCGTATGGTATGGAGCGGATACGCCGTATTGATGTCTGGGAAGACAGACTCGGTAAAATTAAATAACAATCCGGGTTGTATCCTGGGAAGCACTTTTGTTTACATCAAAGTCTTTAAGTTAGACTTTTCTTCAGCTTCTCACTCGGTGCGCGTAACCATCCATCCTTTGTCCATCATCCAAAAGATTTCTTGGTAAGCTCGGCACGCCTCTTTACATGTGATAGTAAGATCGTCGTATTCGTCTTCTTTTACAGCAACATATTCTTCTTCATCATTGAACGAATATTTGATCATCTTGTATATTTTTATTTGGTAAACCGGCACCTCGCGAGTTTTGATACCACATAACTCATGTCCTTCTTCATGAGTTTTGTTTTCATATTCCCCTTCATCATAATTGTGGTAGTAAATCTCATTGCCCTTACATCTTTTCTAACAATCATTGCTTGATTCATCATCACTGATCAAGCCCTCCATGATAGCTTTATTCCTTAAAGCTTTGTTTTTTAGTTCACTATCTTCCAGAGCCTCATACCATTCAAGGTCTTGGTAATGGAGCGAGTTTCCAATATAGTAAGCACCGGGCAAATTTCCTCCATTACAATAACCATCCTCTCTCCAGCTACAGGTTGGCCATTTTGAACATCCAGTTTTATAGTTGAAAGGCTTGCAAGTATGTTTGACTGGTTTTGGTTCCTTCCATATTCCATTATCAAGCCATGGCTTGTCATACACCCATGGTACATTCTCGTTCCATTCATAGATCCAATCATATTTGTAATCTTCATAGGTTTTAAACCCCATAATATCCTTTGTAAGTAAGTCCAGAACTACTTTGAGGAGGTAATTAAATTCATTGAATGCCAAACAGAGAGGTGTCTAATAGTCAAAAACATCAGTTTCAATCTTAAAAATTTTGGCAGTTAAGTCGATCCACCAAGTGATTGATTCTTTGGTTCTATCAAACCATCTTCGTGCACCTCCAGCCAATGAGATTGGGAAAACAACAATTCTCAGTTTATCATGATCTACATTGGGTAATTTGATTGGGTCAATAATTTTTAGGTAGTATTCAATATGCTCAACTGCGTCCTTCTCGTTTGTTCCACTAAAAGCATTGTTGTGCAGATCCAAGAATTTTCCTTTTAGCTCATAAGCATTTTTCCTATTAACTTGTTAATAACTTGTAATCCTGAAATAGTAATTTGCTTTATCATTAGGTGTAAATGTTTCCACACTTGACTTCTTTCCCTTGTCTGCCATAACTTTCTTCAATCGACTAGCTCTGATAAGTATGTCTTGTAACAAGGGTAAAAATATCAGCAAGATTTTCTCTGAAGAAAGATAGAAAAAAATTTAGCACGAAAATCAAATACGAAAACTAAGATTCTGTTTCTGTTACAGATGATCAATACATAGTATTCAATAGAAGTGAATACGTCATATTAATCTTTTGAGTGAATACGCTGTATTGGACAGAAAGTTGGATACACTGTATCCGATGGAAGTGGATACACCGTATCGAGTTACCTACCGGAATAGTGTATTACGAAAATAATTTAAGTAAACACACAAATATACAAACAAACAATTAAACTAACTAATATACAAAATATACAGAATATACACTAATCTAATTAACGCTACTCCTAAGGGTTAGATCTAATGTTAAAAACCAAAACATAAAATAAAAATCAAGATTAATTTTCACTCCCCAACAGCGGCGCCAAAAACATAATGCGTCGTTGTGTGGTGTTTATTTATGATAGTTCAAGTTTTAAATTTATATTTTGCCAACTTAACAAAAAACAACACTTTAACGGGCAGTGTACCCGGTCGGTGGTAGATTCGTGGTAAGTAAGGTGTCGAACACTTGAAGCGAGGTTAAATCTCTCAATTTATTTATATTTTGGTTATCTAATCTAAGTTAATTCTAATCTAAGTCAAACCTATTCTAATCCTATGTTAGTTCTAGTCCTAATTCTAACAGGTAAAAGGGGGGTTTCAGCCTGAGAGACTGGCATGGGTATGTTTGGTGACTACAATCAATTCAAGACACTTTAACCAACGCAAGTAAGTTGATAAAAGATAAAAGAGCGGTCGAGCTTTATGATAGAAAATTGTATTAGCCATCATTAATCCAATTAGAAGTTGGTTTGTTTATTCAGTGCAATGATTACTTATCTCGAAGAGGTATATCATTCTTAAACATTGGTGGGACTTCATCATAAGACCTAGACACATTAATTCTGTCACCATTAAAGCATCCGCATAAAGCATCCTTATTTACTGATTCTAATCTATCTTAGGGATTAAAGAAATTGTAATTTTGTTAAACCCTAGCTCATAGAGACTTTACCCATTTACTGCTTAATGGCAATTTATACACTAGTAGTCTACTTATCCACTTGTCCAACTATCCAATGGAATCAGAACATTACTTGTTGAATTATCTAGATTCACCTACTAGTCAACATGTTCAATAAACCAAAGGCAGTTTTCGTTAACTAGTTAAGCCAGAAGCGTATCCTTAGCATGATTTTAGAAGGACAATACTTGTGATCCTATGATTCTAGATGTATAAATCACTATATGGAGAGCTATCCCGACATCTAGATTACTTGGTCCGTATCACTAGATCCAGTTGAATGATAGGTCATGTGCAAAAGCACGTAAACAAGTATAAATTGATAAACATAAATAAGCGTTCAATGATAAATTATGCAATCGAGAAATAAACAAAACCAAAAAACGTTCAGATTTCATAATTATGTCTAATACCCGTAGGTATAAGCCTTCAAACTTCATAATTTATACAATGAGTAATTGTTTTAGCCAAGGTAAACTAACCGAGTTAACGAATGATACCAAAAACTAAACGATTACAAAAGTATAAGAAATTAGGTATCGAGAATACGATTGGTCAAGTGGACCTTAACAAATTACAACTGGATATCTGATGACATCAAATAACGTCTATTTTGTAGCATCATTTATCCCATGTATTTAACCCATTTTGTATAATTATTGCAAAGAATTGTTACTTAATCGTTTATATTAGAGAATTGCAGTAATTACGGAGTACTTGGTGAATATTAGCAAAAGGCGCGCATTTTGGAGCTTAAACGAAGACATTTTGAAGATTACTATTCTGATAACCAATACGCCGTATCCATCAAGGAAGATACGGCGTAACCGTGCCCGCACTCACCAAAGACCATAAAGGAAACCTGTTCAATACGCCGTATCAAGTGAAGACCAATACGCCATATTGGATATATATCATGTGAATATTCGGGAAGATATCAAACGTGGTCCCTACTCCAAGAAACTCCAATACGACGTATCCAATACCTTGGATACGCCGTATCGAACCGACTTCCAGACCCTATAAATACAAAACTCAAAAACGAGTTTTAAGTGTGCTAAATCATATTCTCGATACCTAAACCACAAAAGTCGATTTTCAAAGGAGAAAAAGAGCAGAAGAGGTCTTGCAACGCATTCCAATCCATAGAAGACAACGTGTAATTTCTTATACTTTTGTAATCGTTCAGTTTTTGGTATCATTCGTTAACTCGGTTAGTTTACCTTGGCTAAAACAATTACTCTTGTATTAATTATGATGTTTGAAGGCTAATACCTTCGGGTATTAGCCATTATTATGAAGATCTGAATGTTTGGTTTTGTTTATATCTCGATTTCTTAATTTATCGTTGTATGCTTGTTTATGTTTATCAATATACTTGTTTACGTGCTTTTGTATGCGACCTATCATTCAACTGGATCTAGTGATACGGACCAAGTAATCTAGATGCCAGTATAGCTCTCCATATAGTGATTTATACATCTAGAAGCATATGATCACAAATATTGTCCTTCTAAAATCGTGCTAAGGATATGCTTCTGGCTTAACTAGTTAATGGAAACTACCTTTGGTTTATTGAACATGTTGACTAGTAGGTGAATCTAGATAATTTAACAAATAATGTTTTGATACCATTGAATAGTTGGACAAGTGGACTACTAGAGTGTAAATTGCCATTAAGCAGTAAGTGGGTAAAGTCTTTATGAGCTAGGGTTTAACATGATCACAATTGCTTTAATCCATAAGATAGATTATAATCAGGTAATAAGGATTCTTTATAAGGATGCTTTAATTGTGACAGAATTAATGTGTCTAAGTCTTAGGATGAAGTCCCGCCTAAGTCTAAGAATGATATGCCTCTTCGAGATAAGTAATCATTGCATTGAATAAAAAAACCAACTTCTAATCGGATTAATGATGGCTAATACAGTTTTCTATCATAAGGCTCGACTGCTCATTTATCTTCTGTTAATTTTCTTGCGTGGGTTAAAGCGTCTTGAATTGATTGTAGTCACCAACCAACCCGTGCCAGTCTCTTAGGCTGAAACCCCCTCTTTTACCCGTTAGAATTAGGATTAGGACTGACATAGGTTTAGAATAGAATAGAATTAACATAGATTAGATAACCAATATATTAATAAATTAATAGATTTAACCTCGCTTCAAGTGTTCGACACCCTACTTACCACGAATCTACCACCGACCGGGTACACTGCCCGTTAAAGTGTTGTTTTTGGTTAAGTCGGCAAAATATAAATTTAAAACTTGAATCATAAAAATATACACCACACAACAATACATCACATACCTTGCAACTTTTGTCTTTGTTACTGATGCATCATATTTCCTTTCCTTGTTTCCATTCGTGTCACACCCTCAAACGGGGCTTGGACGGAATACGTGTCCGGGGGCATGACATCATAAATATCTCGAGAACAAAGCATAGAAAATGACCTCTAAGGGTACGTTATATAAAAATTCATTACTCGTTGCATAAGTTAAAGATAATAAAGTTTTACAAACCATTTCAATGTTAACAACATAGCGGAAGCATTAATTAAAGATTGCGGAAGCAGTATTTAGGTTTTGAATAAAAGACAATGAGCAATAATATAATAGTCTTGAAATTTGGTTGATGTCACATAGCACAAAGACTTCAAGAGATATGTCATGACAAATCCAGCTAAGCACCTGA
The DNA here is from genome assembly GCA_026074375.1 of Tanacetum coccineum. Classification (NCBI taxonomy): domain Eukaryota; kingdom Viridiplantae; phylum Streptophyta; class Magnoliopsida; order Asterales; family Asteraceae; genus Tanacetum; species Tanacetum coccineum. The sequence goes on along the minus strand of BQNB010004496.1, from coordinate 53,866 downwards.
GAAAAACAAGCTTAAAACGTCAATAAAATCGTTAAGTGAATTCATAGGTTTAAATTCAAGTGAAAGTATAGTGGACCGCAAGATTGAAATGCATACGGCAGTTATAACAGATACAACTTCACATAAAAAGTAGTTACTGTTGCACTAAGCTCGTGACCCCGAAGCTAATCGTGATTGGTAGCATGTGTATTGCCCTATAAAATTTGCCCTGGTAGGTGTCTAACCAAGACCACCCAAAACTAGTTCGACATGAAATACATCCGTTGGACTATACATCAGACGTACCCGACCAGTAAGAATTACTAAACTCGGATGGGGATTATTAGTCCCAATAGATCTAATTACTCACTCGCACTTACTTAACGAGCAGTCGATTAAAGGTAATTAACGGTTCATGATAGTACGGGCGAATAGTGGTCTAAGCTACTTAGGCAACACGTAAACAGGGGAAAATATCATGTAAAGTATTTGTGTCCAGTTTTCAAAACAAGCAATGTTTCTCACCTTAAGTTATAAAACATTTATTCAAAACGAGTAAAAGTGGGGCTATGAACTCACCTTGAGTTAGTGTAGTGAAGTAGTGAGAACTAGAAGAATAATCACACGGTAACGAATGACGGTACACGAACACGACCTAAGTATTATAGGTTTCGATTTAGAATCAGAATAATAGAAGAATACGAATGATGCATAAGTGTTTACTAAAATACTTCCGTTTAAATGTCTTTTTAAATAAAACGTTTGTGATAGTATCATGGTTGTAATGTTTGACTAATAAAGTATATAGTAATATTTAGTATATAATACTATATATAAATATTCGAGTAAAGTATGTACATATTGTTCGGCTTCCTAGCCATCCCCGTATAACTAGTTAAAATACTTTAACATAAACATTTTCTAAGTATAAAGATTTTATAGAAATTTCGGCATGACCCGTTAGTGTTTACACGTTTTTTCATAGTCGAAGACTTTATTAAATAACACTTTCAAATCACTTTCAATTCATCTTTCACAATTTACAAACTCTATACTATTAAATCCCATTATTAGCTAATCCTAAAAGTCCTTGAAATTCTTATTGGGCTTTTAGGCCCAATAAGCCTAAACACATAATCTGAGATGCAATAAGTTCCAAATACGTTCATGATTAAACCATTAAGCACGTAGCTTATCAAATAAGCTATGGATAAGCTTATTTTATAAGCTCCATCATGGGCTTTAAGCCATGATGTTGGGCTCATTATTGGTCCGTGGCCCTATATGTTAACAAAGATGGTTAAACCTATCCATTTATTCTGATAAGCAAACCGATACACAAATAAGCACTCGACGTATCAACAAGCTATTAATAAGCTTCTAATAAGCCCAGACAAAACCTAATAAGCTAGCCGTGGGCCTTATAGCTTCGTTTTAGGCTTCTAGTTGGGCCGAAGCCTTATTTAGCCATCTTGGCCCATTAGTTAAGCCCGATAAGCTAAATAAGCATCGAATAAGCTCTTGGTTCATCAATAAGCTATCAATAAGCTTTCAATAAGCCAAGAGAGTTAAGCCAACCGTATGGCTTATTAGTTAAGCCTATGGTTTAGGCCTTGAGGGTGGGACGAGCCCATTAAGTCCATTAAGCATACTTGTGCTTATTTATTAAGCCAAATAAACTCAACACCTTATTCCATATCATAATAAGCCACGAAATAAGCTAATATATATAAGCTGAATGTAAATAAGCTAACAAACATTCCCTTTTGTTTCTCTTTTGGGCCGAACACTATTACAAGTCCAATAAGCTTTCCAAAAGCTTATTAATAAGCCAAACATAAAATAAGCCATAAGTCATAATATTTATTGCATAAAAATAACCACGATCACGAAACTACACTTTCCTTTTCTCCTTCTTATTACTTTTGAGCTACACATAAACCCTTTTGGGGTTTATGTAGTTTTTAAACTTTGATTTTTACAAAACAAGTTGTACATCTTACATTTATGCAATATGAGAATCACAAAAGTACAAGTTGTATGAGAAATAGATGACTTACAAAAATGGTGATTAAGAATTTAAACAAAGACTAAATACAACCCAAATGTTGTGTTAAGACTACCCGAATATCAATACGAATCAAACCCGGATACAATATCTTGATCAAAATTGAAAAACAATGAGAGTGTGTGTGTGGTGTTACGTCCAAGCAAGAAAATAGAGAAAGAGATATGAGTTTGTGTTTTTGGTGTGTAGGAAATGAGATGAATTCAAATACTACACACACTAGCTTAACTTGTAAGCTTAGAAAATTTGGAAGGTTATGGTGTGTGGTTGGCATTTTGGACGCATGCAAGGAGAGGGGATGGGACCAATTTGGTCTTGACTTATTATCCCTTGCAAGGTGACAAGATTTTTAAATATCTAGATATTTTTCCAAGTACCTTTGAACTAGTTATTATTCACGGATCACGCAATTACTAAAAACGCGTAAAAACTTTATGGAATATACTAAAAATTTAAATATCATCATAAAATGTAAAAACGCGACTAATGCCGATAGTCTACGATAAATTACGACCTAGAACGCTTTCGTTACGACTTTACAGATAAACGCGAGACAACTTCCCGGTTAAACATAAAATTTCCGCAAAACATATAAAATTCAAAATATTGAACGGAAACGGCTAAAATATCGGCCTAAGATTTACGAGGTGTCACATCCTTTCCTCGTTAAGAAAGCTTTGTCGCAAATCTTAGGACGTAACATCTGCCACGGGTGCAGAGTTAGCGAAAAGATAAGGGTACTTCTTCTGCATATGATCTTCCCGTTCCCATGTGAACTCAAGACCTCTCCTCGAGTTCCAACGCACTTTAAAGATTGGGACACGGCTTTACTTCAGACACTTGACCTCACGGTCCATGATTTCGACAGGTTCTTCAATGAAGTGCAGCTTGTCGTCGACTTGGATTTCATCAAACGGTATAACAAGAGTTCCGTCGGATAGGCATTTCTTTAGGTTCGAGACGTGAAATGTAATATGAACTCTGCTCAGCTGCTCTGGAAGTTCAAGTCGATTGGCAACGGTTCCAACCTTGGCAAGAATCTTGAAAGGTCCAATGTAACGAGGGTTCAGCTTTCCCCGTTTGCTAAAACGTATCACCCCTTTCCATGCTGACACTTTCAACATGACCTTATCTCCCACTTGAAACTCAAGGGGTTTTCATCTTACATCTGCGTAGCTCTTTTGACGATCACGAGCGGCTTAAATACGACTCTTGATCTGAACGATCTTCTCGGTTGTCTCATGGATGATCTCTGATGTGCTGTCGTGTAGGGTCAATTATTTCATTTTCAAGTTTTAAATTTATATTTAGCCGACAAACCTAAAACAACACTTTAACGAGCAGTGTACCTGGTCAAGATAGAGTTCGCGGTAAGTAAGGTGTCAAACACTAAGAGTGGAACATTAATCCTATATTCTATCAGTATTTTAATTAGTCTATTTACTGGTTAAACCTATGCTATGTACGTTGTCTAATGATATGGGGGTTTTCAGCCTGATAGACTGGCACAGGTTTGGTGGAAACAAATACCAATTTAATGGACAATAAACACAAAAGAAGAAAATTAGAAGATAGAAAAGCGGAACAAGCCAAATGATAGAAAACTGTATTAGCCATATTAAACCTGGTTCAATGCTGGTTTGTTTGTTTTAGTGCAATGATTTACTTATCTCGAAGCGACATATCATTCTTAAGACTTAGGCGGGACATCATCCTAATACCTAGACACAATTAATCCTGTCACAATTAACGCATCCGCATAAAGCATCCTTTAGTTTAATTATAATCTATCTTAGTGAATTAAAGCAGTGGTGATCCTGTTAAAACCCTAGCCCAACGGGACTTTACCCACTTATTGTTTGACGATGTTTTATATACTGGTAGTCCACTATTCTAATCTTTATCAGTCAATTAAGAGCATGATTACTGAAACATAAATGGGTCACCTACTGGTCCAACTAAGCTCATAATTTAAAGACAAAGATAAAACGTTATTTGTGATCCTATTGGTCCAGTGATATTAATACATGCTAGGAGGCTTTCTCGGTATCTAGATTACTTGGTCCGTATCACTAGATCCAGTTGAATGATAGGTCGCATATTCAAACACATAAACAAGTATGAGGTGATAAACATAATTAAACAATCAATGATAAATTAAGAAATTGATTTTAAAACAAACCAAACATTGAACTTTCATTAAGATGGCTAATACCCGAGGGTATTATCCCACAACCATTGTAATTATACAAGCGTAATCAAACAATGAAAATTGAATGATTAAGAGAGTAAAAATTACACGATGTCTTTTATGGATTCGTGATCAATGCTTGACCTTGATGGCTGATCTTATCTTCTAAAATTCATCTTTAGTGAATATAGTAAAAAGAATATGATATTGCACACTGAAAACTCGTTTTTGAGTCTTCTATTAATAGTGTCTGAAAAAGACTCGATACGCCGTATCTGGCAAGGTCGATACGGCGTATTGGGTTAGATTCCTTGGAGTTGCATCATACGTTCGATTATCAATCATGATAACATTCCCACTTTACTTTATAGTACTATATCTTCGAATAGTTTTTATCTTCATGGATACGACGAATGTTAAGAAAGAAGAGATGATACACTATATTGGGAATTGGTCAAACGCATTTTCTTGTGAAGTCTTGGCGCGGATACGCCGTATCTCTTTTGTTGGATACGGCGTATTGGTCATAAATTAGTAATCTTCAAATATCTTCATTTTAGCTCCAAATTATGCGCCTTTTAGCTTGTCTTCACAAAACACTCTTGAATTACTGCATTTATCAATTTTAAAGCAATTAAGTACCAAATAATGCAATAATTACATAAAAGTGGGAAAACAATTGGATAAATGATATATAAAGTGGATGTTATTTGTGTCATCAAATATCCCCCTCACATTGAATCTACTTGTCCTCAATAGACTTTAGGAAAAAAGTATCAGTTTATGAAATGTTTCCTCAACAAAGTTGAGGTTTTTTTGTTTAAGCATCGTTATGTCCTAATCACCTGTACATAACCGAGTTCCTCACGAAATATGGAAATAAAAACACTCAGATCACTCAACTAATCTAGAGTGCAACATTTAAGTAGTATGCTCAATTGCTCGGTCATGATTAGATTTGTATCATAGGCTTGGCAAGGATGCACATCTCCACCGCTAAAGCTGAGGAAGAACAAGTTCAAAAGATAAATTAGGTTAAGAAGGTTTTGGGTTGATCATTCAATAGTATTTCAGCATAAGTACCACATCAACAAGGTAGCTGTATCGTACATACATGGTCGTAACGACAAAATAGACATATACAATTTGAACACATCCCCGTTCGTGTTTAACCAGTGGTTAGTATGAAGAACGATATAAGGTAGGGAGCTTCTAACTTTCACCGAAAGTCGTCATCCAACAAGGCAGCTGAGACATGCATACAGGGCCATAACAACAGAATAGACATGCATGCTCAAACAAGTCCTTGTTCGAGTAGACACTAAGGTTAGTTGTTAGGAAAGGTAAGTAAAATAGGTGTTAAAAAAATTCACAAAACAAATAGATTAAGCCAACAAATAAGGTACGGTTGCTAGCAACTTTCTCCTGACCGTTCCATGACAAAGACTCAAACATATAGACAGACGCCTCGATCACAGAAATGACAAAGACAACCTAAGTTAGAGTACCCATAACTGTCAACTTTCCTTACATCCTGCTCTTTACATACTTTTACATAAGTGGTGATATCAGCCCTTTTTACAAGACTTTACATCGTTGATTTTTGTAACGTATCAACGAATAATCGATCCTTCCAAGTGATTCCTTCGGTATAAACTTCTTTTGAACCGACTATTTTTCTTCCTTCTTTTTTTTGAAATACATCATAAACCTCGGTTTAATTCCACCGTCTTCACTATCATAATTCATCCGGATAATCTTTTTCTTGTAACATTTCTTCTTCGGACATGATTCATAATCGGGAAAGTAGCAAAACTTACGAGCTACACATTTTTCCCATTGCATTGTGCAATTTCTCGATCATTACATAGATAGAAAATTTTCACTTTGACACAGGAAATACAAAACTTTACACGAAAGCTACTAGCAACATTGATAAAATAGGCTTAATCTACACGGTAGGCTAAGGTGCAAAGGTGTAACGAAACATATAATATGGTGTAGAAAAAGAAAGGAATAGCTTAGCAGGTTGTTCTAGGGGATTTTACTCTAAAAATGAGAGTAATCAAGGGTTACACGAGAGTTAACTAACCAGCGTGGTTAGTTATTTTACGACATGTAGGCTATTTGGTTTAATCCTAGAAATTTATTAGTTGAACATGTTCCTCCATCTAAATTCATAGTACTAATCATGGCGGTCTCGAGTGATATACCAAGCCAAGTTCTAAAGTCCACTACATCACCGACACACTCATAATTTTGTGGAATTTTTAGTAAACAATTAGAAACGGAATAAGCTTAATTCTCATAATATGTATCAAGGGTTATAGTGCGCTAGGTAATGTAACTAGTGATTTTTACAAAAGTAATGCTGAAATTTTTTTAAATTTTGGTCGTTTTAAGCACTTTGCATGTTATTTTGTAAAAAAGAAGACAAGTACGTTCTAATTGATAAGATCGTTTAGCCCATCTAGGATATGTTTTACAAATAACTTATATACGCAGCGGAAATTAAAGAACAATAAGTTATAAAACATATCCTAGATGGGCTAAACGATCTTATCAAGTGGTATCAGAGCCACTAAAGGGACTTTGCACAAGATTGAACAAAGATCAAAACCTTTTATTCCACCAAATCAAATAATCATGTCTCAACCTGCAAACGATAATTTTTCTCTTCATGATGATGAGGAACTTTCTCTTCATGATGATGCATCTTTCGATGGATCTGTACCAGCAACCAACAAAGGAGATGCTCCTGCTAAACCACCACAAATAATCACCACAAATACACTTTCAAACATTAAACTGCCCGTCCTCCAAAAAGATGATTATGATACATGGGCAATGGAGATGGAACATTATCTTGAGTATATAGATAATGAGGTTTGGAAAGTGATTCAGAATGGGAACTCAAAGAAGCGAGTCACCAAAGGTAAGGATGGTGTATACAGGGTTCTTCCTCCAGCCACACAGGAAGAACAGTTTGCTGATGAGAAAGAAAGGAAAGCTAGAACACTACTGCTAATGGCTGTTCCAAAAGATCATCTCAGACGTTTTCATGGCATGGATGATGCCAAAGAGATCTGGGCAGCCATCAAGACACGGTTTGGTGGTAATGCGAACTCAAAGAAAATGCAAAAAGCTGTTTTGAAACAACAGTTTGAGGCATTTACTATCTCGTCTAAGGAAAGCTTAGAGAAAGGGTATGATAGGTTCCAAAAACTCCTATCACAGTTGGATGCCCTTGGTGCTGGTGTGTCAGATGAAGACGCAAATCACAAGTTTTTGAGGTCCCTTCCTCCTGCGTGGGACAGTCTAGCCATGACAATGAGAACGAAGAAGAATATTGACACACTGTCAATAGATGATTTATACAATAATCTGAGTGTCTTTGAACAAGACATCCAAAAGACATCATCTTCTTCCCTTACATCTGATAATGTGGCTTTTCTATCACAAGCCAAAGCCTCTTCAAGCAAGCATAAGCCAAGCCACAGCTCAGGAAGTTATAGTTCTTATACCACTTCCTCTTCCAAAGCAACAACAACTGCTACTCCTGGTCTTGCTGATGAAGTTATCCATTCTTTTCTAGCCACAAATGCTGATGATGTGGATTTGATACATGAAGACCTAGATCAAATTGATGATCTGGATTTGGAAGAAATGGATATAAATTGGCAGATTGCTATGACTGCCATAAAGATTAAGAAGTTCTACAAGAAGACAGGCAGACGCTGTACTTGTAAGTCTCCCACACGATCCCTGATCACCATGTTTCTTATCCACATGTTGACTGCTTGTGAAGACTAGTCTTTCTGTCTTGGGCAGATGGTTGAGCTTTTCATTGAATATAGAGTAGAACAGATCTTCAAAATCATTTGATGAAGATTTTTGAAATCTTTTTCTGAGAATCTGTACTCTTGGTAATCAGCACAGGCATAGAATTATCACACTTAGGAAGTTTATCCGTACATTTTCGAATACTTGACACTGATCACGAACTGAGAATTCGCATTGGATCAACTGCTTCCACAACATGAGGGCCTCACTGTGTTTGTTGATGTAGAACATCCTTTCTTCTAAACCACCATTGAGATGATGCCATAAGACCGCACTGATGGTCATAATCGAGTTCGCTTTCAACCCACAAAGATGGAACTAATCATCAAGGCCAAAGTCCTAGGTAATGATCGCTTTTGAGCTTAGGATATGATAAGGCAAATCTTCTTTCTTTTTGCACCATACCCGTCCAGAAGATAATCCAATCCTTGTTGAAGAGAATTGTGACTGAATAGTTACCTGACCTGGTGGTCCGCCTAAAGGGCAAGGTTCATTACATATGCGTAAGAATTTTATTTTTGATAACCCTCAGGATATGCAAATCAACCTATTTTGATAGCATGCTTATGCATTCATCCATCTGATATTGAAGAAAGACGCTGTTCTTATGAAAGGCTTTAACAAGGTTGAATGCTGGACCTTCTAAATCAGCTTTGCAAGAGCTTCTTCTTTCCTGTTCGTCTGCAGAACCATTGAAGAATGAACAATAATCCAAACTCCTTCCTTTGAAGCATGTATCACCTCAGGAACTTTATTTATACGTGTGGCGTATGTATTATGCCCATTATTCTCTGGTTCTGGAAATCATCTGGGATGTCCATACTAGTTCAGGTGTAAGCAGGTCCTCTCACTTTCTGAATCGGCTTAAACCACGTATGGACGACCCTTGGAATGTGACATTGTCAGTGTCCTCCATATCGAGTCATATCTCCCATCATCCTTTCATTGGGATTCATCTGAAGATTGGATCAGAATGTTCTGTTTCGGGATCAGATATGTGCATTGAAAAATCAGCAACCAGCATCTCTTGTGTCAGTTAGCTTCCATCACCGCGGTTGAGTGAGAGCTTGATGTTGGTTGGTACTAAGATGCAACCAGACTCCCGTTTGGTTTTCTTTGAACTTTAGCATCATCTTTTCGGAGGAGGTTGAGCTGACCCCCGAAGCGGCAGAATCCGATCTTCTTTCTCTTGTTGACCTAACCCCTTGGTTTGAATCCAGCTAAGGACCTTCATGCATCATCATCCGTCCTTCATCATCATCACTATCATGCTTTCTCTTATGGTCTTTTCACACTTGTCTGCAACTTCCTTATCTATGGCGTCTTCATACCGCTATCAAAGCTTCCAAAAGTGTCAATGGTAAAGATGAGTATTTGGCAGTATATCTGTTGCAGACTAAACTTATTTATGTGCCTTGAAGAGAGCAATCTTTAGATCAAATTCTTCAGATCATCTTAACAGTTGACCTGATTAAGTAAGTTTGAATCTTGATCTCCTCACCTTGTTACCTTTTTTGATTCTGATAATATCCTTCGGACTCTTTTCAGATTCTATGATTCCTATAGACCTGGCCAGGCAAGCACTGAGTATTTCTCAATTAAATCTGCAGTTGATGTCGATCAAGAACTTAAGAGGAGAGCATCATCAAGTTTTGATCTAGATATTTACAACAGCGTAGAACCTTTGGGATCTGATTACGAACCAAAACATCAGCCAGAGTGATCAGTCTTCTTACTCAGACATCTCTTGCTCTAAATCTTGCCACTCTTAGACTGAAGTGCGATGAATGGAGTGATTTCAAGAGAGAGATGTGGTGAATTATTGTAGCTTCCGTTTGAATGGTGTAAGGAGAGACTAGTAAATGACGGCTTAGAAGATGAGACATCTATTAAGGGAATGACGGCATAGAAGATGAACATCTATGAAGGAGCATTAAACTGGAGGATTGACGTAACTGTCTGATTTTGGATCAGTGTATGGTGGACTCAGACTCCTCCTCAAACTTTAGATTCTCCTGATCATCTTTGGTTGGTTTGTCATAAAGGAAATTAATCCCTAAAGTGAAAAGTGTCATCGAGATTTTCAAGGAAGACATAGAACCAAGAATGACTTTCTGGTTTATATCAATCGATGAACACGTTCGTCTGTTATGAGCTTCCATGTTTCAATGAACCTTTTGGGTAGGCTAATAGCGAGGAATTCATCATGCCAAGTTCTTATTTGGTCCAGCAAGAGACAACACAAGTGTAATTTCCAGATCTGATCCAGTCTGGTCCTTCCTTTCATGGGCTCACGGACTGGTCCATCCAGAGCCTACAATGTGCTTGTTCAGGGTTTGATACAGGAATCTTACCATCTGATTTACTGGTAGCCGTGTCTACGACATCTTGAACCTTGTCACCTTTAGAGCAATGGCGGCTTACTTCTGTTCTCTTCAGTCTTCTGAATTAGACGTTGATGAAGATTCATGATCACTTTCTCTGATGTGTCATCATCAGGTGTAGAGAAGAAGGTCCAGTTGTCAATCAGAGGAGTTAGAATCATGCCTAACAAGGATTAACTGATCAGTAGTTCCTTTTCTTCTTTGACAGATTGATCAGGAATAGCTGCTTGATCTCAGTTACAAACGGCCTTGTCCCTTACTAGACTTCATGCAGTTTGGAATTGTTTTCTGATACTGGGTCCCTGATCGTGTACTCCTTCCAACAGGTGCCGACCTGTGGCAAAAAGCTGATCTAAGCTAAGCTTGAATAGCTCGTTTTCTAGGTCAGCAATCATCACTCTTCTCCTTCTCCCTTTCTTTAGGTGTTTCCAAACTCAACTTTTAGCTACTCGAGATCAGGATCATTTACCTCTTGGTGAGGAATAGGATTCTGTGAGTTTCATCATCTTCGTCACAGTTTGGAAATTGGATTTCCCTTCTAACTTTCTGTGGAACATACGAGCTTGAAGGTTTCTTTGTCGGAAGGAAGAGCGGCTTGGTTTTTTTTGACTGGTGAGGTGTTGTGGGCTTTTTGGGTGTAGCACGCTGGTTTCAAATTGGCACACTTGCACTTCTTGAGGGGTTTTCTTCTTGTATTCTCAGCAACCATTCCAGATACTTGGGATAATAAGAAGGATTGTTGAATGGCTTCAGTTATCAGGGGATCAGGAATTTGCCATCCAAACACTTCACTGACTTCACCTTTAGGGACAAACTTGAGATTTCCTAAAGATAATAATCATCTCCAGTGTGATGAATCAAGGCAGACTAGGTTTCGATGGATGTTGTTATTACTTCCAAGTGTAGATATCACCTTGGAAAATCGTCCCCATAAAGGGATGATGAGATTACTTTCTTCTTTGGTTCTTCAGACTGGCTTTGTGAGGCTTGCTTTGTGTGGAAAAAATGTCTGGAACCCTTCAGTACAACTCTTTCCCATATACAGCCTTGGCATGATCACATAGTTTGAAGTGACGATTCCCCACAGCATTTGCAGAACGGGGGTGTCTGGTTTGTCACTCACCAAATCCTTTCCTGTCAAGCACGTGGTTGATTAAGAAAAAATTGCCCTCCATGGTTTGATACACATAATTTCACCCTTATGTTGGAGACAAGTTCTACAGGTTTAGGATAACCCCAGCTCATTATTAAAATCACACAGTGTTTACTAGACGGAGGTAACTCAAACGGTTGAGCTGAGAGAGACGGGGGAGTAATTGCTAATGCCTTTCTGAGAAGATCACACTTAGAAGAACCACCGTTCATCAACTTGACACTATAAACCCCCGTCTTCTCGTTATAGTGACATTGTATTCCCAGACTGTTGGCAGGTAGATAGTCAGGAACATTTGCAGAGAGTGAATGACTTGGAAGAAGTGTATTACTCAGGATGTCCACTAAAATCTGAAAGATAGGGTTCCTATTGAATCTTTTTGTGCTTGACAAGAAGGTTGCTTACCCCCGATTGTTAACCACTGAAGAGCGAGGTACAATCTACTCATCTGTTCTTGTAGGAGGTTGAGCGGGGACTATATTGTTCTGCCATCCGTATTCTCAAAAGATTATTTAACATAGAAGATAAACAAATGCAGAGACGATATTAGATGAGAACGTTAAGCAATGATAAAAAGTCATGTAACTACCACCCTATTGAATTAACAACAGTGTTACTCCTGGATTGTGAAAATCTACACATATCGCACCAGGATGCAGAATTAACAACAGATCAATTAAAAACTTGTTAAACTAAGCCCGGACGGGAGTTTATTAGAAAAGCAATTAGGTCAATCGAATGGCCCTTGTAGATTAATTGGACTCAATGGGCGCCGAAATAAGAAACTTAGCCCAAAACCGCTGCCAAAGGCAGAAATCAACTCGCCGCAAGGAAATTGAGCAAAAACCGCCGAGAAAAGGGCGGGGTTGAATATTATTAATGAATAAAAATATTCGCACCAAAACCGCCGAGAGACATGCGGTTAACCTGTTGAAAAAAATTAATAGAAAATTAGGGCAACTCGCTGTTAAGTACAACCCACTGTAGACAACCCGCTGATAACATAACCGCTGTAGACAACCGCTGTTAGGCAACCCGCTGTTAGCAACCCGCTGTTAGGCAATACCCGCTGTAGAGCCCAACACCGCTGTTAGGCAACCAGCTGTCAGTCAAGCCGCTGTTAAGGCAACTCCTCTGTTAGGCAACCCAAAAACCCCCTGGCTGTTTAGGCAACCCGCTCTTTAGGCAAGCCCACCGTTGTTTAGGCAACCGCTGATAAGCAACCCGCTGTTTATCAACACCGCCGTATGAACCAAGACGGGTAGGTAAGTTTTTATTTAAAAATAATAAAATAACAAACAGCGCCGTTAGAAAGTATACGCAACTCGCCCATCGGGCTGGTTTCTTAAAATTCAAAACCCCGCACCTCCTTTTTCAACACTAATCACTTCCTAAGGCATTCCTATGCTATAGATATACATTGCTACCATTCTTTTCATCAAATACACATATATCTACTTTTTAAAAATACAACCCGCCGTTAAGAATCAAAGGCAACTCGCCCACTAATGTTTGAGATAGAAAACGACACATCAAAACTCATTAATATATATCTTATGAACACTTCCCAGCAACATAATTCACACCCAAACAACACACATTGAGTATTTATCTTAAAATACCCTAGATTCTAATTAGCAACACTTTTTTAATGTGTTTTCATTCGAATCCTTTGATATGCACACAAAATAATTGATATAGATTAAGGATCGATGATTACCTTTGCAAGAAACACACGAAATCAGCGACTTGAGGTTTGGTTCTTGGCGGCGAGTTGCGTGAAAGAGAGAGAGTTTTGTTGACGTTGAACCGAAATTTTGTAACATTTGACCAAATGTAAACATCGCCCGCCCCTTTTTTTATACTTCCTAAGTTAGAAACTTGCAGATTTATCCCTTTTGGTTTCCCATCCTCAATATTTCTGTTCTAAAGTTATATTCTAAGGCATTTCCAAAGGATTATGCAATTGCCAACATAGTCCCAAATAGGTTAATAAGGCTGGAAACAAAAGCAAAATCTTTTACACCCTATCATTATTAACAATCAATAACTTTTGGACCATTGAGATAAAATTAATTAACTCCCCTTCGAAATATTAACCCATTATAATACAACCACCATCTTATAATTACACCTTTCATATAGCAACCACAGACTAATTATAACCCCTTAATTTTTCAACATTCACTCTCGCCCCTCAAACAACGACCCACAGGTTTTTCTATGAAAAAGGCAGTAGTACTATTGAATTGAGATGAAAAGATCAGGCAACGAAACTCCCACATAAACCATTGTATTACTATACTCCCATAAAGCATAGATATAAAGTAATCCATGCCCAGACATTAAACCGGGTTGCAATTTGAAATAATTACAAGCCTTTTAGTAATTCTAAATGACTTAAAATATTTCTTAAGTATTTTATTAGACTATTATTAATTAATTTTAAGCCTCTTCTCATCTCTATTTTTTTTTTGAGGTTAGACCTATGCACAAAGATACGCGAAGATATTTTGTTTACTCAATCCTCTCCTCTTGAAGACGTTTTTGAGATTTCAAGGGGTTAAACTCTTCATGCCAAGGCGTGTGAAGAAGAAAAATTTCGAACCGTCTCTTGGTAATCGCCTTTGGTAAATATCTGCAAGTTGATAATTTGTTTCCACAAGTAAAGTTCAACACTCTATATTCCACTTGCTCTCGGATTAATGTGCTAGAATGACTAATGTGTTTCAGAGCGAGAGTTTGGACGTGTTTACAGCAAAAAGCAATACACTTTTTGTTATCAACAGTACAGAGGAATTTTATTGAAGTCCAAATCCGTAGTCTTTGAGCTGTGAGCGCACCAAATGGATTGAGCACATCATCCAGACATGGCGATGTATTCAGCCACTGTAGTTTGAAATATTGTCGTGCTTCTTGATGACCAGCCCTAAACCAATTCAATCTCTCAAGAAACTGAGCACTTTCCAATTCACGACGTACTTCTTCTTGAAATCTGACATCTCGCATGATTGCCTGCAACTGCATAAGCTGTTGAGTGACATGGCATTGTCTTTTTCGGATACCAAAGACTCATGTAATGGGTTTCCTTTCAAGTACGCGAAAGGACACGTTTGATACTTTCAAAGTGCTTTTTGGTAGCTTAGCCTGATATCTATGCACACCATGCAAACACGAAACAAAGGTCGGGTCTACTGCTGTAAAGCTACATTAGGGAGCCAACCATACCATCTAAATCGAGTTTGGTCAACTATAATCCCCATGATATCCTCGTCGCATCTTCAATCATCCACCATTAGGTGTGATGACTAGGTCAAGAGATCTAGTGCAATTTCTTTAAGGTATCAGAGCATATTTTCGCTTGGTTTAATAAAGATCCCTCCGGGACTAGGAAACTTGTAAGTCCTAAGAAAAACGACATTTGTCCTTCATCGATAAAACATCTGAAATCTGGAGCACATCTCTTTTGAAAATAAGTTACACGCATTATGATCTGTTGAGGCAAAAATGATGTCATCAACGTATATTAGGAACAAGTAGAATAGTGTTTGGCCTGATTTGCGTGTGAACATCGTTTTGATCCACGGCACCTTGAAGAAAATGATGGCCAACAAGAAGGTTTGAAGTGGGTCATAACCACGCCCTTAGGGGCTCTGCTTAATCCCATACAGACCCTTCTTCAGACGAAGACGTGAGTAGGATTTTTCCTGGTCTTCAAATCCTCAGGTTGACTGACAAAGACATACTCTTGAAGATCACCATCAGAAAAGGGGCATTTTGACATCCCTCTTGGTAGATGCTCATATTCTTGATTGCGCATTGGCAAAGGAATATCTGATGGCCTCAACCGTGCAACTGGAGCAACTAGGATGCCAAAGATTCTTCAAAATCATACCTTCCTCCTACGATAACCCATTTGCAACTAACCGAATCTTCTGTTTTTTAGTACATCACCATATCATCAAGCTTCACTTTGTAGATCCACTTAGACGATAGACCATAAACATAGAATGGTCGAGTACTAATATCCCACACTTCAAGTCGATCAAATATGTGAATTTCATCTTTGCTTGGCTTTTGAAACCCAGCAGCTTTCTCTATCAGGCCCTTTTGAAGTACTTGGTTCGACTTTGGACAGTTCAGTATGGGAAACACACCACAACATCGGATGCTAACTGTATTCTGGTATAGTACAGGACGAGAGGGATTGCCAACGATGTTACTCTGGAGGATGATCTTTGGTCCATCTCTGAGATGAACTGAATGGTAATTAACTTGTTAGATCCCGCTGATTTAACATCCTCAGATGATGATTGTTCCTGAACCTTGGATCTCCAGAAACATGGTTTATGAGAAGATGAAGAACATCGTAAATGATGTGGTTCTTCGTGAAATGGGTTCTTCCTTCAATTTCTTGATCTTGATGTTGGACTGGATTTTGAATCTCGGATGTTGACGCTGAAGCACTTGTCCGAAGTGAGCATCTGAAGCAAATCGTTGTAGACAAAGATGATTTTAAAACACCTGGTGGAACAACTTGACGTTAATTTCAGTTAAGCAGAAGGTACTGTTCATTAGCAATCGAGATTGTTCAAGGGGTTCATCAACGATTGTTGAAAATAACATCTCCAACTCTTTAATTTCTGGATGGAGCGCGAGCCCTGAATTTAGTTGTCCAGGGTCATGATGAAAGGCTCGGCCCAAAACTCACTGCTTGCGAGGAGCCATAACTGATTCATCTCATCGAAAGTGGACGTGAATGTTTTCATTCTCCTACAAGTTCTCATGTTTAAGATTCCTATCTAAAATATGCCCTTCCTGCTAAGCATACCACAACGAAAATCCCAATGTCAGCTTTGCTGTAAATTTCCTAGATATTTCGCTATCATTTTGTAGGATAGCACAGAGCCCCAAATACTCGAACTAATTGTAAGATCATGCTTCTTTATCACGCACAAGCTCATAAGGGTTTTGTTAAGACGAGTATGAATTAGTGATCGGTTGACGAGTGTGTGAAGGCGGCCAAGCAGTGGCTACAGCTTCTTGCCCATAGATATATGGGAGCTTCTTTCGAGAATATCATCATTGTACGTGCTGCTTCTACCCAGTGTACGATTACGTCTTTCAACAACGCCATTTTGTTGAGGAGTTCTCAGAACAGACTTTTGATGAAATATGCCAACACCTTCATAGTATTCAGACATAACTTGTTGACGATTCCGATCCTGTTAACTTTGCGATGAACTGACTGATTTGTTGAGTGGCCAACCAGTAATTGCTTAAGAAAGTTGGTGACAAACACGGGAGTTTCATCCCTTTTGACCTCAAGAACTTTACCCCATGTGAATCTTGAATATTCATCACACTATGACTAAGATGTATTTCTTTCCTTTAATACTCTGGACTCTCATTGGACCACACAGATCCATGTGAAGGGTATAAAGAACTTCCATATTTGTATTTTTAGATTTTGGCCGTGGGAGAACTTCTTGCTTTTTCCAAGTTGACAGTGGAAGGCCTTGAGCAAAGATGATCCTTTTACAAACTTCCAATCATGTAACCTCTAACCAATTCTTTTCGAGCAAGATCATTTATCGTGCCGAAGTTTAAATAGTTATAACCGACAGATGCACAACCATGATTTGGACTTGGAAGCTTTGAAAGCAAGCATATCGGAGAATACTTCATCATTTCATCAATCCGAATATCCGTAGTACAAATAGGTAGCCTGGACGACTACCTTTAATGAATATTACCCTTAAAATCACGAACCAAGCAAGTATGCTTTCTAAGGCTACTTCAGATAAGAATCACAAAATTGCCTACAGAGAAAAGATTTTGTCCAAGTTCCCTCCACCGTAGTATACATCTTGAGATCACACTGTCACCCATAATATAATCTACATAACCCATGATAGCTCCCTAAAGTGAACATTCCCTAATCTGACTTCGCCTAAGGCAAATTTCTTTCTTGTGGGTCTCCATTGATAACCACAATTAAGTTTTCCTAAGGCGGCTTTCTTTCTTGTAGATCTCCATTGATAACTGATATTGGCTAAAATATACATATTTTGTACCCCGTAAAACACTATAAAAGGACTAAAAACACTAAAATATAGATAATTATGTTGCAAATATGTTTGTATTGTGTTTTTATGTCTTACAGGTAAAAAGGATTGAAAACGAAGCAAAAACGGTAATTTTCGGGTGACTTTCGACGACGTTTTCACGTTTATTGAGGTTCAAATGAAGTCGTAAATATTCCTCGATCAATAACCAACATTAGCAAAAAGTTTGCCCGTTGCTTTCCAAACCTGCTTGGTCTTGTTCAAACTGTTATCAGACAGTTTGCCTTTTGGTTTCCAGATCTGCTTCCCTTTATTCAAGACAATTTTAACAGTGGAGGTAGCATTCACAGAATTCAAGATATTAACAACACACATTTCATGACTTGCAGAGTTTAAACATTTGTTACACGTTTTGCACACAGATTCAGAATTCGAATTAATTACAACACGCTTAGAGCTAATGCTAGAATCAACCCGATTCACTTTTGTCCAAACTGACTTATTTGTCCTAAGGTGTACTTCTACTTCCTTCTTATTCTCCTTCTTAGCAGGCAGGATCCTATTTTTCTTTGTATTGCTTCTAGGCTTTGATCCGCTTGCTTCAGTGGAATCGTTTACTCCTGTAGAGGGAATCACAGGGATATTAGTCTGTTGAACTTTCTGGTGCACTTCGTGTTTCTGTGTGTTGCTAGATGAAGTTCCTGGTTTATCACTAAAAGTAACTTGCTTTTTCCTAGTAACAGGGGTAGAGGGAGCCTTGTTATCTCTTTCATTGAAACTTTTTGGGCAAGTGCCAATCACATATTCTAACAATTCCTGAGATAGCTTAGTGTATTGGCAAGCATAGTTAAGTGTATTATCCAGTGGTTTAACTACTCTAGCTTCCTCTACAATCTCCCTAACTGTTTCTACACTCTCCTTAAGATGGCTGATATAGTTTAAATGAGCACTCCTATTGTTCTTAAGGGGATGAGGGATGGGTTTAACGTCAATGGCATACATGCCAGGAGCAAGAACTTTTGGTTTGACATAGTCACTAGTGAAACAAGACTCTTTGCTCCGCAATTGAGCTTTTAGACTCTCAATTTCATCTAGAGATAAGTAGAGGTATTTTTGCTTTTAGGGAAACCAATGCAGGATATTATGACATCCCACTATACAGCAGATTTAAACAGGTAGAGTATAAAGGTGTCCCCCATCCTCTTAGTGGTGATTATACCCCTAGGGAACAGGAGGATGAGACCATCTGTTCCTGCTGGTAGTAGGAATTCGTCAGCATCTGTTCCTGCTGATAGATCTGATCCTGCTGCCAGTAGAAACAGACCAGCAGTCAATCCTGCTGATAGACCACATCTTGCTGGTTGGTCTAAAAGACCAGCAACTGTTTCTGCTGGTAGACCAGTTTCTGCTGGTAGACCAGTTTCTGCTGCTAGACCATTTTTCAGACCATCATCTGTATATAATACGAATTGGTCTAATATATATGACCCTATGATTAAGGGACGATGGGGAACTGCTGTTAAGACCTCAGCAGGTTACTCTTGGAGGAATAAAATGTTAATCCCTTGATATTTTGGATATCAATTGATTAAACCGATCGGGGAACATAAAATGTTAAAAACAATCCAAAAGGAACATTTTTAAAATGCTCTGCCCCACAAATTTTTTGAGGGTATATAAACTGTGCTGAGAACAATAAATTGAATTTTTTGAATTTTACTTTTACCTAGAGAAAATTCTTGAAATTATGTACTCGAGCACTCCTCAATATCACCATAATGTCTACACTACATATATACAAATGCACAAGTTTTTATTATTCACGAGATGACCGATTAACTGAGGACATCATATGAAAAATCCTATGTCCTTTGCAGCAGCCGAAAGTCACCCTCATACGGTCTTCCACCAACAAATTTCTCCAAACTCTGCATAATCCTCCTTGTCTTTAGCTGTTTTTCAATTGACTGGATCATTGCTCTTGCATTATCTTTGTCACGTTGTCTCCAGATAGTCTGAGGCAGATACAGCATCCGGATTCCCTTTAGACGATCATTGAGAGCAGTCCGAACATCATCGAGCATACCATCACTAAACTTGTGTAATTCAATCAAAGGCGCACAATGAGTTCCTTCTTGTCTTTGTGTTCTGTTAAATGAAGCCTCTGGGATAGAGTATGATGTGTAAGCGTCCCTTCTTTTTGGTAACTTTCAACACTTAATTGAAGATCTTCCACACGCCTTTGGATGACAATGCTTCTTGTAAACATTCTCAAGGAGACATTAAAATCTAGGCGTTCTTCAACGATGAGATTTGTCAACTTGCCTTGAACAAGAAGAAGCAGCATGTCCTTTGATAACTTAAAAGAGAAGCCTGTTTGACATCGCCTATCTTAAAACTTGTATAGCTTATCATCAACCCACGAATAGTGATCCAATCAAATGCTTGTAGTTATGCCATTCCGACTATACAATCTTAGTGATGAACAAATGAATATGGCGTTTCGAGTAGACATCTCAGCATATTCCCTCTTAATTGTAAATCCATAGATTGTTGTCGTTTTCGCCCCCATGTGAGACTCCCCATAGTCATGTTTGTCGTTTGCTCCCGGCACTTGACCTCCACATTCAGATGGGTGGGGACCAAGATCTCAATCCATTTGATGTGCACACTTAATCTCCAGCCTTGGTAATTTGTCACCGAATTTCATATTTTTGGCCTATGATGTTCGCTAAAATACACATCATTTATAACCCGTTAAACACTATAAAATGGACTAAAAATGCTAAAATATGCTTTATTAGATTGCAAATATGTTTGTTTGGTATTTTTATGTCTTGCAGGTAAAAATGATTGAAAATGAAGCAAAAACAGGTATTTACGGGTTCGTCATGATCAAGAGTGCCAAATATTCAAAACTAAGACAAAGTCATGAAAAGTTTCCGAGCATGCCATTGGAAAGAGCACGAGAAAACGAGTCCAGCGGTGCCCTCAGATTTTAATAAGGCCAGCCCGTAACCTGCTTAATGGGTCGGGCCAACCCAAACAAGTTAAAGCTCAAAATTAGCCCAATAAAGAAATAAGTAAATCTGTTATGAAGATGATGACATCATGTGACATCATGGTCACGTGAATGCAAATTAAATCAAAAAAATATCACGTGAGTATGCATTAGTGAAATGAAGTGGCGAATGAGGCTTCGACACGTGGCAGAGCAAATATATATAACTCAATTCAAATTGCAAACAGATCGAATGGCCATCAATTGTGCGTCCAAATTAAGCAGTTGAGATTTACACGTGGCGTGAAGTGACCGGTTTGATTTCCCATCTTGTGCATCACAATCCGTGTGACCCTTGATCTAATGCAATGATTGGCTAATAATGCCATAATGATTGAGCGAATTTTACAATATTACCCCCTCACCCTATAAAATGTACTCGCCTCCCCTCATTTATGGTCAGGTAGGCTTTTAGTTTTTATACTTTTATGTCTTAGTTTTTAGCTTAATTTAGATTTGTTTTAGCTTATTTCATTTTTTCTGCTTATTGTACCTAGCTTATTTCGCAAGCTTAATGTGATGATGTATTAAAGATGTTTTGAAGTTGTTTTAAGATCTCGTTTTGCTAATTTGGTGCTTAATCTCTTGTTTTCTTTTCTTTTTCGTCTAGCTTATTTTATAAGCTAATTATTCGTGCTTATTTTCGTGGCTTATCATTCTCAAAAGTTCTTTAAGGATTAGAAAATGACTCTTATAAGCCATCAAAGCTCATTCGATTCATTTTCATTTGTTTTTAAAGCACTTTTTAAATAATAAGCTACAATAAGCTCGAAAATAGCTTATAGTTGTGCTTATCTCATTTTTGTTTTAATAGAAGCTCATATTTTCTGATAAAATAAGTTTCTAAGTAGATTATTTGGTCGAAAGTGAACTATAAATTGTTAATAAAACGTTTCGAGAGCTAAACGCCTTATTCGAGTTGTTGTATTGAATCGTTTTTATGCTTTAAAGCTTTTTCAAAGACCCTGTTACTGGATACTATTTTTGCTTATTCGAACTAGTTGAAATGATTATGTTTGTTCGCATTTAGCTTATTTAGGTTATCTTAGTGTAGATAATAACGTTATGCTTATTTCTCTTTTAGCTTATTATCGTTGATTTTTGCTTATCTAGTTCTAATAATCATTTGGGAAAAGCTATTCTCGTAGGTCTATATGCACTAGCTTAATCGGTTGCTTATTGTAGTAATTAAAAAGTGACTTGTCTTGTTTAAAAAAAAGGGCTTGAGCTTATTCGGTTATACTCGTTTAGTTTATGTTAGGATTTACTATCTTAAATTACTTTCTTGTGCTTATTTGATAAGTAGATCTCGTAGTTATTGCAGCCTATTCGGTTTAGCTTATTGGTTAAGTTCTAGCTTTTAGAGATTAGCATATTCAGTTTTCAATTGTTAAAACTCGTTCTCTATTCCTGCGTTTAATTTTGTAAATTTCGATTGGGCTTGCTCTATTAAATTGGGCCACACCTAGGCTGCGTTTGGTTTATGTTTCTTAGAATTCTTGGGCCTTAGGTTAGATTAATTAGACATGCGCTTGTTTTGGGCCAAGTAGTGTTTCTATCTATTTCCTTGGGCCTGCGTATGATTTGAGAGATTTAAACTTGCTAACTCTGATTTAAAGATTTCAAGATAATGCAAAACTATGAGCATGTTAGTCAAAGACATAAGATCGCAAGATGGCAAAGACGATAAAGACAATGACAAAGGCTCAAAGTCAAGATCGCAAAGCATGAAGGAACAAACCTACAACTAATAACAAAAAGAAAGACCAAGACCACATGAGCTTAACGACAAAAGCAATCTCATTGATCTCAAGAAGGAGTGTCATCAATGAACTCACTTGGGGGAGATTGTTAGCCTCAAAATATTGAGTCGAACATGAAGTTCGTTCATTATGTATTTAAGTCTCGGTCAATCAATTAGTTAACATTGTAATAGGAAAGTATCGGGAATCGGGCTCGATAGTTAATCTAATATTGTATATGTTTCGGGTTTAATCCCAAGCAAAACCCGAGCCCGGGTCCTAGTTAAATATCCCGCGCGTCATTTAACGCAATGGGGTATATAAACTCTTTTCTATTTAGAAAAGAGTTAATTGTTAAAATAATAAATCCTTTCATTTTCTAAAACTCTCTCATCTCTCTCTCTCTTCTTTCTCTCTCTAAAACAACTCACTCTCTTTCTCCTTTCTAGGTTGATTCGTGATTCTGCTCGAACTTCATTTACAGCCTCGTATCATTATTGAATGACATTTCTAAGACCGTAAATGTTATCGATTTTCAGAAGACATGCCATTATTACCTCTTTTTATATTTTCTTATTTTTTTTATTTTTTCTTTGGTTTTATGAATATTATATTTTTGTATTTTGTTTTTATAAAATTTTTCTAAGAATGAAAAATCTTTTTGGTTTTTATGGTTTATAATATATATACATATTATACAGGATATTTGAATAGGTACCACCACTATTCATCAACTTCATCTGCGAATTGTTTTAGAGTCTCCAGCGTAAAACTCCGCATTCCCAGCTTGTTGATAAGAAATTCAATTCTTTCTCTTGCAAGGGCTTTTATGAAGATGTCCGCCAGTTGATACTTCGTATTGACAAAGTAAAGTTCAATCACCACATTCTCAACACGCTCCTTGATAAAGTGAAATTTGATGTCTATATGCTTCGACCTGGAATGTTAAACATTGTTGCATCGTAAGGCAATAGCGCTTTTGTTATCACAGTACATTGGAATTTTATTGAATCCAAGGCCATAGTGGGTAAGTTGTGATCTCATCCAAAGAATTTGAGCACAACATCCCGACATAGCAATATATTCAGCTTTTGTACTGGATATCGCAGCGCTTTTCTGTCTTTTTGATGACCAGCTAACAAGTCTATCTCCCAGAAACTGCATACTACCAGATGTGCTACGTCTTGTATCTTGACAACCAGCATGATCCGCATCTACAAATTTTGTTAGAGCAATCGAATAATCCTTCGGATACCATAGTCCCCGATTTATGGTTCCTCTTAGATACCAAAAGATCCTTTTGACTGCATGTAAGTGCTTTTCGGTAGGCCGAGCCTGATACTGGGCACACATGCATATAGAAAATTATAGGTCAGGTCTACTGGCTGTGTGATAAGGAGGGTGCCAATCATACCACGATATTGTGATGGATCAACAGCTTTCCCTTCTTTATCCTCATCTAGTTTGGATTTCTCCACCATGGGAGTATCCAATGGGTCACAAGAATCAAAACTGTATTTCTTTAAATATTCAAGGGCATATTTTGACTGGTTAATAAAGATGCCTCTGGGATTTTGAAAAATCTGTAGTCCTAAGAAAAATGAGATTTTACCCATCATTGACATCTTAAATTTTGAACACATGATTTTAGCAAATAGGTCACAAAGTTCAGGTGTAGATGAAGCAAAGATAATATCATTGACATATACTTGTACCAGTAGTAATTCCTTGCCTTCTTTACGGATGAACAAAGTAGGATCCACTGAGCCTTTGGAGAAGTATTGGGATATCAGGAATGAAGACAACATGTCATACCATGCGCGTGGAGCTTGTTTTAACCCATAAAGAGCTTTCTTTAGCTTGTACACGTGATTGGGGTTATCTTTATCCACAAACCCGTTCGGCTGGCTAAAATAAACCTCTTCTCGTAAATTACCATTCAGAAACGCAGTCTTGACATCCATTTGGTAGACGACCATGTTCATGTGAGCGACAAATGCGAGAAAAATCCTTATAGCCTCTTATCTTGCAACCGGAGCAAAAGACTCTTCAAAATCAATTCCCTCTTCTTGACGGTAACCACAAGCCACTAATCGAGCTTTGTTCTTTAGAATACCTCCCAGTTCATCTAGCTTCACTTTGTAGATCTACTTCAAAGTAATAACCATAACTTTATCTGGTCGGGGTACGAGCTCCCATACTTCAAGGCGTTTGAACTCATTGAGCTCTTCTTGCATTGCTTCGATCCAGCAGGATTGAGTCAAAGCATCTTTATACGTCTTGGGTTCAACAGTAGTGAGGAAAGCATCGTAGTAATAGAAAAGAGCTTGCTCATGTAACTGCAGCCTTGTGGAAATTGGTCTATCGAGTCACCGATATAGTTCAAGTGGTATCCTTATATAAAACATTTGCGATTGTTTAGAATTTGGTGACAAAGCAAACAATTATATGAATAGAATCTGTAGATGAAGATTGATCAGAAGGAACTTCTGGAATTGGGATACCAAAGTACGTATCATTACCCATATGTGCAACTTTAATATCATGATTGTCTACTTCAACATCGTTAGGAATGACGGGAGGTTAAGTTTCATGTGTTATTTGAGAGTTGCTTGGTGATGGTACATCTTGGTCAACTGTTGTTGAGGAAGGTGATCCGGTTGATACAGCGGGAACTGGAGCAACTACTTCATCAATTTGAGCAATGACTTTAGAGGCTGGGAGATCAACACTTGGTGGAGGAGTGAGTAATTCATCAAATATTGGTTGAAAAAATATATCCTAATCAGTTCTTGAGGGTGGTACAAATGGTGTTGAAGGAGGAGGGTTTGGCGCGAGTCCCAAACTAATTGTTGCAAGAGTTATTTCATGAAGTGTGGGTCCTAAACAGCTGTGTTTAGAAGCCATTCCGGTCAGCTCATCAAAATCTACATGAATTGTCTCAATGATTCGTCTGGTACGTCGGTTGTAAATTCAAAATGCTTTCTTTGTGGGTGCATAACCAATGAAAATACCAATATCAGACTTTGGTTGTAACTTACCCAAATTCCCACTATCATTTGTCGAATAGCAGAGTGCACCAAATACATGGAAAAATGATAGGTCGGGAGGTTTGTCATGTAAAATCTCATATGGTGTTTTGCCGTGACGAAGGCGTATGATGGAACGATTTTGGTTGTAACATGCGGTAGCAACTGATTTTGCCCATAAGAATAACGGAGCTTTTGCATAAATCAACATTGTGCGGGCAGCTTCAATTAGCGTACGATTACGTCTTTCAACGACACCATTTTGATGTGAAGAGCGAGCAACAGATGTTTCATGAGAGATACCAATCTTCTCATAATATTCACGCAAAGTTTGATTAACAAATTCAGTTCCATTATCTGTTCTGATTCTTCGA
Organism: Tanacetum coccineum; assembly: GCA_026074375.1. NCBI lineage: Eukaryota > Viridiplantae > Streptophyta > Magnoliopsida > Asterales > Asteraceae > Tanacetum > Tanacetum coccineum. Next base: position 27,974 of record BQNB010004496.1, on the reverse strand, counting down.
ACAGTCACTTGAAGTCGCACTTGGATCATCTTTAGAAACTTGATTATGAAATCTGGAGCTTCATCTTTGGATCTTAAGAACTTAACCTATGTGAATCGAGAGTAATCATCGACAATGACGAGGATGTACTTCTTTCCATTAACACTCGCGACACGTATTGGTCCACAAAGATCCATGTGTAAAATATAGAGTTTTTCTTGGTTGGTGTCTTCAGATTTAGGTTTGTCTTCTTGCTTTTACCCATTGCACAAGCAGAACATAAATGGTTCTTTTCAAATTTAAGCTTAGGGAGACCACGAACAAGATTGTGTCTAGCTAAGTGGTTTATTGCACCAATGTTCAGATGAGACAAACGTTGGTGCCATAGCCAAGACTTAGTCTTTGAGGCTTTTGATAAGAGACATATAGGAGAGGATGCCATCATATCTCCAAGAGATAGAGTATACAGATTGTTGCCTCGAGATCCAGTCAAGAGATCAACACCTTTTAAATTACGAATGAAGCAGGTGTGTTGTCGAAAAGCAACTTCAAGGTTCAAATCACAAAATTGCCCAACGGAGAATAAGTTGTGTCCAAGTCCTTCCACGTAGTAAACCCTTAAGATCGTAACATTCCTAAATTGATAATCATTATAACCTAATATTTTTGCCACGTGATCATTTCTGAATTTGACTGTACCCAAAAACTTATTGACGAAATTGGTGAGCTAAGAGCGATCTCCGGTCATATGCTTGGAGCAGCCAAAGTCCAAATACCAGAGAACAATTTGGATGACCTACATTCATCAAGAGAGGAAGATGGAACATCAGAAACTTTTGATCCCCAAGATTTACTGGGTTCCTTTTTGTTAGGAGATACAGATTTAAGAACCGTAGATTTTCTAACAGGAACATTAGTTTTAGATTTTCTAGGTTTCCTTGAGTAAACCAATGTTACGACAGGTTTCGATGTTTCATTATCTAGAGCAGTTGATTTCCTAAGGGTCACTTCAGTAGTTGTGGTAATCCTAGTTAAAGGGCACTCATTTCCTACTATAGTGAAGGTTCGACCAGTAGGTCTCCAGATGTATCCAATATTTGAAAACACCTTTCCTGTTGGTTTCCAAACTTTTCTCTTTGAACTTTTGTTAACAGATTTAGATTTTTTACGAGCATTCACATTATTGATAAAATCAAGAACACACAAATCATGATTATCAGAAAGCATGCAACCATTACACTTAACACATTTAAGTTCAGAATTCGCATTACGCTTGGAATGCTGCACATGAGCAGTTCCTTTAGGTTGAACAACACAATCTTTATTTTTGAAACTAGATTTAACTTTCCTAGGGTGGGCTTCTACTTTATTCTTCTGAGTACTACTTGGTGTTTGCCGAATCTTATCTTTCTTTGTATTGCCTGAAGGCTGTGATCCGCTAGCACTAGTAGACGGTTTTACTCCTGTAGAAGACAACATAGGTTTGTTAGAAACTAGGTTTGATGTTGAGGTTGTTTTTGTGATTGTGTTTCCTGAGGATGTGACGGGCTCAGTGAATCTAACTCTTTTGTCCTTGTTCTTTGGGGTCACAGCCACTAATTTTTCATCAGTATTGTTGACACTAGGGCAGGTTTTACTGATGTTTGTAAGCAACTCCTGAACTAGTTTAGCATACCTACAGGCAGATTCTAGGGATTGATCTAGTGGATATTTTGATTGAACATGTTCAACTAGATCCCTAAGAACGGTAGCTTCTTCCTGAGTGTGCTTAATATAGGCAGAGTGAGCTGTCTGTTTATTCAACAATTTAGGGGTTATTGGTTCCACATCAATCTTAAGCATTTCTGGATCACTAGGGTGTTTTGTAACGTCATTAACAACTAGAGCTTTTCCTTTAAGTTTCCTTAAATCATTCTTGAGAGCTGTAATTACCAAAACTTTTTCCTGAAGACAAGCATTTAAATCAGAAATTTCCGCAGACTTTAGATTGACTTGATTAATTAAATCATCACATTGTTCTTTTGATCGAATACGTGCTGGTTTAATCGAGTCATAAAGTTGCTTATAGGTCTGTTTCAAATGCTCATTCTCAGCAATAAGCTTTGTCACCCTATGATCCAATTCAATGTTAATTGTTTCAATCTCCTCTAATTCCTGTTTAATCTTATCCTCATTTGTTTTCCCACTTAGAGCATTGATTCTCTCTTTTAACTTCTTAATGACAGTATCTTTCTCTTGGGACTGAGTCTTCAATTCATTTAATTTAAACAATTGATCAAAACTTGGAGCACTTTGATTTAAAACAGAATTATCCCTTTGAAAAATTTCTTGATTAATTTGAGAATCAACTTCTAAAGAGATGCAATGTTTTTCAAGAGTGGTGAAACTTTTAAATAGTTTATCATAAATCTCTTTTTCAATAAAATCTGTTTAAAGCTCAGTCTCAAGTTGGAAACACTTTTCACATTCATGCACATTCACAGATGGATTATTCATAGATGAATTCACAATTATGTTTACAATATCTTTGCTCAATACTTGTTCTAAGAGTAGTTCATTTTCGTTCAAAACTTAATTCATTTTAACTTCAAATGTTTTGGATTCTAAACGATGTTGTTCCACAGCCTGTTCCATTTGATGAAAGATATTTTGGACTTCTGAAAGTTCATCAACCAAATATTGATTAAATGTGTTAAACAAGTCCTTTAGAGCTTTTACAAATGGAATTATTTCATCCCTAAAACAAGCTTTTGTAAGTTCAAACCCCACGAACCCTTAGTGATAGCTGTGGGTGTGGTTCTTTCTTTGACAACCACGTAAAAACCAGCAAGATGGTGTTTAAGTTTCTTCAAACTTGTATTCACCATGCAGACTTTAGGAAGTTCTTTTGGAACCTCAACTATGGTGGGTCTACTAGAAAGAACGGGTTCTGGAGAATTCACCGAATTCTGAGACCAAAAGGCTTGTTCAGTAGATAATTCAGTTTGCAGAACAAATCATGTTTCAAAATCTTTATACAGTTGGTTAAGAGCAGCATAATCTACTGGGATAGTGTTAACTTTCTTTTCTAACATCATAGGATCTTTTTGTTTTAAAAGCATTTTTGAACGACTCTCTTTAGCAAGCATTAAGGTCTCTTCAGAGTCAAGAATCACAATGGGGTTTGTTTTCTTAATAATATCACCAACATATAGCTTTGGTCCCAACTGCTGAGCTTTCTTCAGACATAAAGGATTTTGAAAACCTAGAGCTTGTTTAGTGGTATGACCATAGAAAAACTAAGGTTTCATCAACATGTGAACAATTTGTGCAGATTGATCTCTTTTAAAAACAATATTATCTAACTTCTTAATCCTCTTTTCTAAAGCAATCTCTCTATCTATGTTCCTAGATTCTTCTTTCTTAAAATCATCTTTGAGAAGAGAAACTGTTTGCATTAAAGATTCTTTTTCTTTTAATTGTTCAAAAAGAGTTTGTTTAAGACGATCAATCTCTACAGACTGTGCACATAAATCTGAAACTTTTTCATTACATGTTAACACAACATTTTGTCCTTCGTTCAACACTTTAACCTGTTCCTTATATCTTTCAAGCTCAGCAGTTAAAGTATCATTGACACTTTTATTTTCCAGATTTATCTTGGTACAATTAGCAACTTAGGTTTCAGTTGTTCAATAACAGATAATATCAGTGCATCTTGTTGTGCAAAAGAGTTAGAATTCTGAACAGCTGCCTATTATGATTCGATCACATACTGAGAATAAGGAATGATATTGCTATCATTAGTTATTTCAGTCTTTGAATGATTCACAACCTGCACAGCTTGATTAATCATATTATTATTCATATTATCATGATTGTGTACCTTAGCAAGAGCATCTGAACCATAATGAGATAAATTCGCCATGAGAGCAACTTTGGTAGTGTTGAGTTCATCACAATCAGAGTCATATGCATCCAAATCATCAGCTTGAGAAGCAGCATTGTAAGTAATGACCGTCTGTGTGGCTTGAGGTTCTGGAATTCCTAGATCTGCTAAAACTGCAAGTTCCTCCTCATGTAGAATTTGTCCACTTGCTTGAGCTTGAACCAATAATACTTTTTCTTTAAACCATGAGTTATCCTGTTTCCTTCTTGGTTTAGTGCATTGTTTGGACATGTGCCCTTCCCCTTTGAAGTTGTAACACGTAGCAATCCTCTGTTTCCCCGAGTTACTCCCACTTGCTCCTGGAGTGAAAGTTCTTGTAGTACCCGCGGCATAAGAAATTTGTCTCCCCTGTGCTGGTTGTATGGTTACTCTTCCATCATTAATGGTGGCTTGTTGCCTTGGGTTTGACGAGTTCCTCAGCTGGTTATTGGTAGTAGGATAGCGGGAAGTGACTACAGTAGACAAGAATGACATGACATGATTAATGGCATCAATTGGATTATCACCGTGCTTGAAAACTGGTATAGTCAAACCAGAGTCTAATTGGGAAAATTCAAATTGTTGATTAACTGTGGGAGATTATTTAATTTGAGGAATAGATGATGATAGAGAGAAAATGTTGTGGTGGACTAAGGTTTGATAATTGTTGGGGGGATAGGTAATTGAATGAGGTATTGGTGATTGATTGATTGAGTAATGTTGATATTTAAAAGGTGATCCATACTGTAAAGATTGATGAGGTGAGACAAATTGTTGATGTTGAGAGTTTTGGTAAGAGTGCTGATAAGATTGATAAGGAGACTGTGTCATTTGGTGAGATGCAACTAAAGCAAGAGGATCGGAGCTACGTTCATGCATCAATCGAACTTCATTTGCATGTCGTTCATGTTGTTCCAAGTGAGCATGAATCTGATCAACATTAGTAGTATGCAAATCTTTGACCAACTTAACATAAGTAACGAATTTGCTTCATTCATCAGGAAGAGTGTTCAGAAACTTGGTATTGACTTGAAATTGCTCTAGTGGCATCTTGTAAATATTCATATCATTGAGTAGCAAAGTGAATCTCAAGTAGTACTCGTGTAACGACTCTCTTTTCTTGTATGTAAATTTATCAAATTCATCGTACAACTTGCACTCTCGTTCTTGCTTCGTTAACGACGTTCCTTGCATGAGCAGTTTGATTTTCTCCCAAATATCCTTGACTACACGATGTTGACTGACAAGAGCATAAATTTTAGTTGGAAGGCCTTGTAGAATGATGTTTATTGCTTTGATGTCACAATTAGCTTGAATGGTTTCTGCGGGAGTTAATTTAGTATATTCCTTTGGTCTGGTGACACCATCCACTGTAATTGTTGGCCAAACAAGTGGACCTTTTTCAACCGAAGCAAGAATCATTCTACCATGAGGTCTATTCATCATATAAAGTTCCATTCTGCTTTTCCACGAGTCATACAAGTGCTTTTCAAGCATCGGTGGTTTATTGTCACCACCCGAGAGAAGTGACTTATCAGCAAGAGTCGTCATTGAGAAATTTGTATGTTAAAAGATCACTTGTTTGATCGAACGGTGGTAGAAAGAATTTGTGTTTAATTAAGATGTCTTTTAAGTGTTTTAATTCACGAAACTACACGGGATTTTACAATTCTTGACAAAACCGGGAAAAACAAATAAATGTTTCACGGGATTTTACAAGTCAACGAAATAAACCGTATAATTTTGAAAACTTGAGTTGTTCGGTTTCCACTAAGGGAAGTTGTTCGGTTTCAACTGAAATCGGGTTGTTCGATTTCAACTAATGTTGAGTTGTTCGGTTTCAACTAAGGTCGAGTTGTTCGGTTTCAACTTAAGGTCGAGTTGTTCGGTTTCAACTTAAGTCGGGTTGTTCGGTTTCAACTAAGGTGAGTTGTTCGACTTGAGTTGTTCGACTCCAACAGACACGAGACTCAAAATTTTTAAAACACAAAAAGACACCTTTTTGATGGTTGTTTTGCAAAAATTCTTGTACAACTAGTGTTACTAACCCTATAGGAACAAGAAAAATAGAAACTTTAAGGTTTTTAAGCCGAAAAATTTAAAATCAAGATTTTGTTCTTTGTAAAGGTTTTGAACACAAAAGATGACCAAAAATGAGATTTTTCTTGATTCAAAGCTTGTACACCTATATCATAAAGATACTAGATCAGATTTACCAAGGTAAATGATCTTTTAGTGTACACTATTGCTTCGAAAACAAAAAAAAATAAAGAAAGGACAATATTTTGCAAAAAACACACGAACAAAAAAAAACTAAACACACCACTCCATGGCTCTGATACAAATTGAAGAATAATCATATAACATACATGGAAAGAGGAGGCAAGTTGTTTTAGTAAGAGAAAGGGTTGGATGAACACTTAGAGAGAGAAAGAAAACATATATTGAATTGTGTGAAAAATGAGCAACCAACCACCTCTCCAAGGCATGGAGAGGTGTTAATATACTTACAATGAACAAGTGGGCTTGGGCTTGCATGGGTTTATCCATGGGCCTTTGCTAACTAACTATGTAAGTTTCCAAAAATTACCTAACGAGCTAACGACTGTTATCTATGGAAGCGACCGACACTTTCATAGGAATTTCGTATTCCTAACAATCTCCCCCTAAGGGAGGTCGCTCCATTTTACAAAAACTTAAACCTAGCATACTATGCTTTATCTTTAGTCTTGAGCTCGTTTAACTTCAATCATTAACTTGTGATTTGATGTAGTGATCATAGACTTTAGGTCTTGAGCTTGTTCCTCAGCTTGTCTTGAATGTGATCTTGAACTTCTATATAGCCTACATAACCATCTAATCATTTTAGTGAAATAATATTTATAAAGTAAAATGTTTATAAGTATACTTAGTTAAAATAACATGGCGTAACTTCTCGTTTTTAGTACGTTTTTTCTTTCATTTCTTTACGTCCACGCCTCGTATTTAAGACGAGTTATCAAAATATAAACATTTCAATATTTGAACGTTTTTCTGATTGAATAGTGATTTTACTGTTTCATACAGCTTATATATTTATTTTTATTGATTTAGTTATCGTAAATCTCGTAAATTCTAACTTATTCGTTTTAAACTCCGTGTTTTTTTTTAGCGATTCTTTCGAGTACGTTCTTGTATTTAAAAGTTCTAATCATATTAATGATTTTTAAAAAATTAAGTTCTGTGGTGATTAGTAATTTTATAAAAATGTTTTTATAAATGTATTATATTTAAAACGTAAACTTGAAATCGTCGTTATCTTTTCTTTATAAATCGGTTTTTCGAGTTTCTTATAATTTTGGAATCGTCATAGGTGTTTATATGTCTTATAAAAATATAAAACGACAGGTGGGATGTCGAATTCAACAGAAAGGCTTGGCGTTTTTCATAAAAGCACGTTTTAAAAACTTTTATTTTTGTACTTTTCTATTTTGTATATTTCCTCAAGCCTTTTATAATTATATATATAATATGACTATAACATTATTAGAGGTCCAAGATCCATATTTTACATTCATATAACATGTGCACAAGTTCATAAAATTATGTTTACAAGAAAAATCCACTTTTACAAGTTAAACATATCCTAAGTGGTGATTTACTATATAGAACTCATATATGCATAAAATGATGAATGTAAAGACATAAAGGGTTTTAGATAACCTTATTATGATGTAGGATGATGGAAAATATGGTCTAAACACTTGTTTAGATGAAAAACCCAAGCTTACACAACCAAGAAACCCTAATCTACTATAGAAACCCCTTTTCTTTGTCTTTCTTGCTTCAAACACTTGAAATGGTTAAAACCCATAAAATGCTTGGAAACATCTTAGTATATCTTAGGATGGATGTGTAATGGCTTGTATAGGTTGTAGAAAATTTGGTATGGATTATAATAAAAGGGGTGTTTGAGCCGTGGCCTATAGAGAGCCAAAAGGGAAGGTTTTTGTGATTTTACTAAGTGTTTTGAGTTGTATGAGTTATCTCTCACTTGTTACTTGCATTATATAAGTTAGAATGGTCAAAAGAATGCAATAGTAGTCCAAGACATACTTCATGGTCTTAAGGAAGACTAATGTGGTCAAGGGAAACAAGGTAAGGCTTGGTTTAATTAGCTAGGTGATGTTCAGCAAGTTGGTGTAAAATGTGTGCTCCTTGTCCCTTCTTGTTGTTGTAGACGTGAGCTAGGGGGGAAAGGTCTTCTAGAAGCTTTTTTTGATTTTTAGCAACATCTCTAGTTCATTTTATGTAAGTTGCTAAGTTGTAGGTTTTGATATAAAAAGTGTTTACTTGAAAGTATTCATGTAATGTTTTATTTTCTTATGAACAAAAGGGAAAGTAATATTAACTTGGGTAAAATTTAATAAAACTGTAAGTGTTGGGTACAATCGTGTATATTTGTTGAAGCATTAGATAACTTTTGGTGCTTTCCGGGTTTGCCTAAATATTATTATTGCGAAACGTAAAAGTGTAAAATGACCTTTAAACCTTTTCATAAATTGTAAAGTACCCCTTTTAAGTTTTATTAAAATTCAAAGTAGCATTTAAACTCTTTAATAGCAAAGTACATTATCCCAACAAACAAATTTGATTATGAACGAGTGAGAATGTGCCTGCGCGTGACGGGGCTGATTTGTAGCCGACGCATGTATTTTATTTATATGAGCGCTTTTTTTTGGTGATCATGGTTTCCGACATTTGGCCGACTAATCTACAAAATTTGACTGAGCATTTGTCGTTGAGGCGGCAAATATGTGTATTGGTTAACGAAATATAGTATGGCATTCACTTGAAATCACACACTAAATGTATATATATATACTTTTATAAACGTTATGTGTATTAACACCAATCGTCTCATACGTCACAATTAACTTTTAAATTAATTTAATAACACATTGATGGAAAACATAACGTATACATTAAGATCAAATCAACATCAAGTGTTCGCAACTCTAAATCGTTCAAACAAATAAGTCATTAAAAATATAAAAGATCAAACTCTACTATCGATCGTGATTGCGAAATATTTAGCCTGACATGATGAAAAATCCTAACTTCGTCCCGGTCATGGACTAAAAAATATAATATAAGTTTGTTACATCCCAAAACAAAAACTTAAAATTCCGACATTCTTTTAATTAGGTCGCATTTATTACATAATAACGTATGCTATAATCCCTCTTAATAATAGGCACCAAAATAACATGTTGAGGTGATAAGGTCGGTTCGTTTGGGATAAATTGATAATACCACCTATTGTCGAATCTTGGACTGCCTAAATTTTTTCTTTTGGGCTTAAATAAGCCCACTCAATGGGCATGTTATTTTGTCGCCATCTATGATGTGTTTTAGTATATAGGTTAATTATGAATTTATGATCTAAAACAAGCAAATTTTTATAGTTCGAGATTATCTTACATTTGTCCTACGTGTTTTTTTCGGTTTAAAGCATTACATATCTAATAATCTGTTCTTTTAGCATCGGAGGTGACCTTCTGATGGAGCCGGGAGCTGCTTTTGGTGCCAAGATATAACATTAGCTACGGTCTTTTCTAAACAATTCAGAATAACGTATCGTCGGCTAACTTGATAACACCATGCAACTACAAATAAATCCCGCCGCAATGCGCGAGTACATTCCCGCTCGTTGTCTATCATTTTAGGCCGAAAAAAATGTGTATGGTTTAAAAAAACGAACCAAAAAGACAAAAAACAAACACAAGAACTAAGCAAATCACTCCATGGCTCTTGATACCAATTGTAGAATACAAGTAATCTTTGATATATGAGAAGCAAGAACTAGTGAGAGAAAGTGGAAGGAAGAATGTATTTTCTAAAGAGAGAAAGTGCTAAACATGAAATGTATTAAGAGAAAATGAGAATACAACCAACCAACCACCTCTCCAAGGCATGGAGAGGTGTATTTATAGTCCTGTTTTGGCCGGCCATGGGCCTTAAGAGGCTTTCCATGGGCCTTTGGGCCACATTAGATTATAATCTAAACATTGACTAACTACGGGCTTTGACTAGTTAATATTGGAAGTGACCGAGACTTTTCTTGTTCCTAACATATTATGTGCGGATTACTCTCCATATTAGTTGCTTCTATTGACTATGTGTCTAAAATATATACTATGACATATTTATATCTTTAGTTTTTCCAGACTTAGAAATCTATGAAATGAGGCATGCCCCTCTTCCAACTCTTTCCGATTCACGAGAAACAACTTAACATTTCCTAAGGTACAGTCCATAAGAAAAGATTGCTTTGGTTTCATAATGGAACATTGGTTAAATTTACCCGACAAACCAATCTTTTTTGTGAAATATTATAATGTATGGAAGCATTTTTGAGTATTTCTTGGCTGGATCCAGTAAAAATGTACATTTTTATTCCATGTAACTAAATTAGTTTTTTTTTCCTTTTAACAGTCTATGTTATTTATGCAGGATGTGTGAATCAGAATGTGTAAAAGACGATGAATACACATTCTGAAGTGAATAGAAGTAAGAATATACCTATTTACAGAACCGTTTGACACTAACCTGAGGCTTGCACCAACAAGACATATTATGTGGCCAGTTCTACCTTCATCATTTGGAGACTTCATAGCAAAATTAGTTCTGCAAAAGGCAATGTAGTTAACATTATTCATAAAATTAACGGGAAAAAGCAAAAAAAAACTCTAAATAAAATGGAAAGCATACAAAAAGGCTTGAGTAAGTGTCATTGCCATTTATCTTCAATCTCGAGCTTGTTAAAGGGAAAGCTCAACCTGTTTTGGTGTTTTAGGTCTGAATCATTCATGTCATTACTCTTTATGAACTCTTACAACCGCTTTGTAACCTTAGTCTTCAACATTGGTCCAGATTCAATCTTTGGCGTAATCTTTCTCTTCTTTTTTGATTCTATAGGTTGTGTGGCTAATGTGATGTCTCGGAGGTTGATGATCTCAGGTTCAAACAATACCAACTTCTGTTTGTCTGCTTTGGATTGTATTTCGCTGGGTTCTGCCATTTTTCTGCAGCATAAGTAGTAAATGGGATTAGTTGACAAATGTAATAAAGTTCGTAATTGTATGATGTTTGCTGGTAACATGAGCAATATGTAAAATAATGTATCTTTAAAAAAAACACAGGGCAAAAATGTGAATTAGATGTGTTCTGTATAGAAATTATGTCATTAGTAAACTCATTTCAAATAGACATAGTAGTTACAGAGCATGCTTATAAATTTGTTGTTGAAAGTAATCTAATTTGTAAGAGCAGCATAGACAGAAAATGCATATTCAGAATCATATGTATATGTATCAGTGTAATGTATAAGTGTATAATATTGTGCAAATTAAGAATAGTATAATGTTTGTGTTATGGGATGTGCGGGCAACCTGTGCCATTGTTACGGTAGTAAGAAAGTCTTTGTAGACAATATTTTTCGTTGTGTTTGGTGTTTCATCTGGGTGATTTTTAATTAAGATTTTTAGTCCTACATGTCAGCACGATTTGATCATAAATGTGGATATTTGGCAAAAAAACCCTATTTTCTCCAACGATTGACCTTGGCTTTTATTAATGATCATTGCGTAAGAGAGTTTTACGGGGAATTGTTTTCTTTTGAACACAAACGACATTTGTAAATCCCTATTTATAAGTAGAATACGTAGAAGAAATACTTTTTCAGATACTCGTGTGCCAGTTATAATCCGTGCTTCGATCACTCTGTCAAGAAGCTGGGTGATTATCATTCGTGTTCCATTGCATAAGCCGCTGGTTAGGTTTAAATTTCGCAACAATATTATCGGTGCTCCAACTTTTAGCTCAAGTGCATGAGGGGGTAAGCCTGCAAACTTCAGTATGTTGAGGTACTCATTTGGGTAAATAAGTTCGGTTTCACCACCGTCATTACCATGCGGAGTGGCTTCATCTGAACTTGGGTAAACACGACGTTCATGATTTAGCAGTGATAGTACGTGTGAGTTTATGGTGTCTTTTGTTTCGTTTTTTGGGCAAACGATAACTTTCTTTTGCAAGTCTTCTGCAACAGGTGTCTGAAAGGTTTGTTCATCATAAATAAAGCTTATTAATTTGTTGACTGCGTCATCGTTGTCTAGAATACACAATTTCGTTGGAATATTCACTGGCAAAAGGTTTTCGGTGTCTGTCTCGTCTGGTTCTCCTATGTTACCGTCACCAATATCCAAAAGTCATGATGAGAAGCGTTGGACACGTTCTTTTTCATGTTCTGATGTCCCTGGCCGTGACAATCGCATGTTATCATGAAGAGTATATACGTTGAACCCTTTCCATAGGTATAACGCGGTTATGGATGCATTAAGTATTTCCGCTTTTGATGCTTTCTTTTTGACACACAACGTTTACATGAAGTCTCCTCCTAATATAATGCTTTTGCCTCCAAAAAAAGCGTGCGGGTTATCTAAGATATCCTTTAGGCAGCGGTCAAGAGCTTCAAAGCAACGACGGTCATTCATTGGTGCTTCGTCTCGGATGATGAGGTCTGTTTCCCTAAGCAAATCTACAACCTGGCTATTTTTTTGATGCTGCAAATACAGTCTTCGTGCAAGTTAAGAGGAATTTTGAATCGTGAGTGCGTTGTTCTTCCTGATGGCAATAGCAATGATGTTATACCTGAAGTCGCAACTGCTAGCACTATTCTTTCCTCTAAACGTTGGTCGCATGCTATGGACTTCCACAGAAAAGTCTTGCATGTGCCACCGTGACCGTACACAAATATTAGCTTTTGCTCACGATTGTTGATGCCATTCACCACTTCGTCAAATATGAGCTTCTGGTCTGTGTTAAGTTTTGGTAGGAGTGTGTCTTTTTCTATTAAGAGGAGTTTACGGTTGTAGTTTCTTTCTTCCATTAAAAGTCAATTTCGTAATATATCCAGCAGGCGTCTTGGGGGCATCGGTAAGCCGAAATCCTTCAGTGTTCTAGAATTTGAATTAAGGATCGATTCAATTTCGAATAAGACGCCTGCCTTTATTTCGGTTTCATTCTTCATAATTTGAGGTATTTGAAGTAATCTTGAGAGTCTGCGGGGTATGTCTGTGGACATGGCTTTCCAAAACTTTTGCCATAATGCCATAGGATCAGACACGTCGCAAAAGATAATGATTTGTACAAAGAGTTTTTTAAGCTCATTAGATGAAGAGTGTAAAGAAGCCTCTTCTAATGCGCTGATCCTTTCTTGGTCGCCACCTATAAGGCCTAAAGCTTCACATGCTGGTCTATTTGTTGGGTACACTATGTCATTGACTATTCGTATATCTCGAAAAGATCTACAGCCTTTTTGATGACATAGAAGTATGTGCTGGTAAAATAGATCCCCGAGACTTGGATGTATGTAAGCCAGTCTCCCGATAACGGGTTTGTTGACTCTGCACTTCCGTTGCCAGTATTTGTCGGTCTTGTGCCAAGTATATTCTGAAGGGAAATTTAAATAGGTTAGATGGTGTCTGTCAGTGTAGTGCCTATTGTAATCTAGCCATTCAGTCAATGTTGTCTTTTCTTTGTCGGGTTATCAACAATCGATTCGAGTCTATCGCTGCCTCTGAATCGTATATGTTGCATGTTTTCTAAATGAACGGCGAGACTCAGGACAACTGGATCTCTGTAATGAATTGGAAATTCAACGATTCTCCAACATGCTTCATGGGGACCAATGTATCTTGCCTCTACAAAGTTGCGTATTTCATCAATTTGAATATTTTGAACATTGCTTGTAGAAGCGGTTTCACCAATTGGTGTTGTTATGTTTGCAACTACACGGTCTGTCCCTTTGGAAATATATTTGAAGAGGTATTTTATGAGCATCGTCCATCCGCAATACTCGACATTAACATGGGCATAATATCTTAGGCATAATGTTCGGTTGTATGGAACAACATAACGGTTATCAAGCCGAACGTTTTACCTTTCTGTTTCGATTCCGGTCTCTCTTCGGCGGTAATGAACGAATCTATCTTTGTCGATGTAAGTCTTATCAGAATATGGTTTTGGAAAATTCCGATTGCACTTGTTTCCATCCTTCATACACGGAGCGTTTTTATTTACCAAATCACATAGGCCATGCATCATTAGTTCAGAAATAATTCTGTAACCATCGGGGTCTTCTATCGGATCTGGCAACTCAGCGGAAATATATTTGTCAACATCCGCATCCTCTTTCACTTTGGAAGATACACTGATCCATAGTGGTGAGTGACAGTAAGAGAGACCACGCTTTTGAAATTTGATCGTGTATAACACTACATATGATAAAAACAAATGTATGTAAATGTTTTTATTAGGCATTATATAAGTGGAAATGCCGTAAGGTATCAAAGTGTTTCATTTGTACCTGCAGTTATATCGCCGAAAGGTTTTGTATTACGTACGAACTTTATATAGTCATGCAATTTTTGTTCAAACACGCGATCAACGATATCTGCTCGATCTGCAGTTGTTAATTCGGGGAACGCTTCCATATATTCTTATATTCCAGGCCATTTAGCGTTGCACGTGAAGGTGATAAAGAAAGACGGGTTGCCATGGATGCTGCAAATGGCAAGAGCATCAAGGTAATGCGCATACATATACCTTGGTCCACCGGTAAAGGAAGCGGTTAGCACTGTGCGTGTTTCTAGGTCATTACTGTCGTGATCACCTCGCAAAATAGCATCATATAGGCCCGAGAGGTACTCATTCCTTATGTCACTTTGGTTTTGTCGAATGTAATCAAGTAGACTTTGTTCAACAGCACAATAAGCAGTTACTACATAGTGCTGAAACAATCACCCTCCCCGAGGCATCAGATTGTAGTGATTCAGTCGATCCAATATTGGTAATCCGTAAATACATGTTCATCAACATTCGTTTTTCGTTGAGTGGCTTGGAATGTTACCCAATTTCATATCTTTTTTATAGCCTTCTTTGCCATAGACAAATAGTAATGGAAATTGTAGAGACATATACCCGTGGAGAGATCCGTGATGTTCCTTTATAATTAAGTCAAAATCAGTTTCTGTAATTGATGTTCCGCCAAAGACAATTGCACCGATGGTATCTGGTGTTGGCAGGTCATAACAGCGAGTGCCTATGATGTTGTACAATTTAACTTTAAATTCTGGTACATCGGCTTCCATTTGTTTGTTTCGCGTGGTACGAAATAATTGGACCAATGCGTTGTGATTGTCCAAAAACTCTATAAGACCTTCCACGATCTCTCTTTTCAGACCACTTTGGTTTTCACCCCCGAAATGGGCCATTCGATGGCTAACTTCGTTAGTAGTATCGTATATGTATAGCTGCAAAAATCGAGGGGTATTGCATTCTTCAGGACACATTGATCCTATCCAATAGTAAATCCGGCCTGATATTCTAAACACGTACGGTACTTTGCCATGGTTAATTGAGCTGTCAACATTGGCTCCGAGGGATGTCATACTAAACATTTGATTATACGCTCTTATATTTTCCATGAAGTGTGCATCTGCGTATAATCTTTTGATATACTCCGGATATTCTGGTGGTGTCGTAACACAACGCGACCACCATTGCAACATCTGTTATACACAGGCAACCCTCCATATCCTGAGTGCAAGTTTTTTTCACTTTCCTAAAACTTTGCTCCACAATGCCTACAAACACATGTACATTGTCCCATGTGAATGTACTCAAGCGGAATACCTGAGTCAAGAAGCAATGCAGTTGGATAATGAGTATATGTTTGTTGCTAAAACAGTAGAGCTGGTAAGTGTAAAGAAAGTTTTGAGGATTCCTTACTGCTGGATGGTCTGTGTTCCGTTCTAATAGAAGGCGGATGATTAAGTCCATAAGGGAGTGTCGTTGTCGACAAATAGCTAGAATAGAGAATATATTCAAGTCAACACTTGTTGTATTTGAACAAATAAACAACATACAACAATCTTATACTTATAATTTTGGAAAGCTATCGTGGCTGAAGATATTAAGATGTTTGTGTTATAGGTTTCGGTGTAAGATAGTCATCGAGAGGCGTTAGAGCCAGAGCGATGCAAATTGATATTGGCGTTGATGTCGCCAAGGCTGGGGTACGTGTGAGTACCTCTTGTTTATAGGCGGTGGAGTGGTACCTGCAGAATCATATGTGTTTTGCATTATAAGGAGCACTCGTTGGAAGTAATCATGCATACATGATTGATACAAATAATATACGACATTAGTGAGCACTTACAACAATTGACTCGTACGGAATGCATATTAGCAGAAGAAGTTGTTATGCTTTCAGTAACAGTACAAGGCGTGCTGTAGTTAGGCTCGGGATTGGGTGCACATATATGACATTGCTGAGTATCTCGAACAGGAACAGGGCTAATGCCTTTTGTGCTTGTGCAGTATATTAAGTGAAGGTCTGCGTTATTGTTAACACAAACATGAGGATCTTGATGATTGTGATTTATTAGTGGATCAACAGATGTTGATGATAATTGTGTAGTGGCGTTATGCAAAGACCCTGTCGCTGAGGGGTCTACGCTCGAAGCACCCTCATCTCCGCACATGTGACCTGATGTACTGAGATTTGCTTTCTTGTGAACAGCTGTCGAATGGTGTTCCACCTGGTCTTCAAACGTGGCTTTTCTTTTAATCGACTTACTTTTTGTCTTCATGCAGTCAATATGTAATTGGATTGTATATATATATAATGTATGTCGTTTATAAGCTAAGCAACAGTTAATGCATAATGTAATTGGCAGTTGTAATTTAAGCAATATGAATTGGCAAGCTTTATTATAGGGCATAAGTAATACACATAATGCAAATGTAGTTAGCATTGTATGTGAAAAGTTGGAAACCACAGTAGGCACATGCAAATTAAGCGAATAAGAAAAAGAATTGACAAAACATTATCAAATCACATTTTTTAGAGATATGAATCTACAAATGTAAACCTAACATAACACAAAGTAAAAGGGTATAAAGTAAAAGGGTATAGGGCATAAGTGTAACATTTCTCATTTTCGTGTCATTGTACGACGTTTATTATCCGTCACTGTTTATTTTAGTCCGATACGCGTTTACTTTTAATAATCACTTTTAAGTTTAATTGCGTGGACTAGAAATAATCAGTTAATGTAAACGGTCGTCAAATAAATTGAGGTTTACATCAACCAAGTAATATATAATTATTAAGAGGATAATTATGTAACTTGCGTATTTTATTTTTGTTGGTCACGTAAAAGGGTTACGTTTCGCAATAAAAAGCATTCGGACATACCCCGGAAATACCTAGACTTACCAAGACTCAAACCAATACCCACTTTTAGAACCTTAACACAAAATTAAATCAATTGTCGTGTCAAATGCTACTAGGGGCCGGTTACACACACACACACCTAAGAAATCCTTAAAATCTCCTAATGATCCTTACAAGTACATGTACATCTTAAATTCTCATTAATGCTTGTCCTAATCGTTCCCACTAAGCTATTACACAATGGGCAAAGACCATTTGGCCACCCTTTTGCCCTTTTGGTTTCGGCAACATGCATGTATATACCTAAATCCCAAAGATTCTCATAATCTTGCTAAATCTTGTACATCATACAAGTAATTAAAGATTGTACTTAGTGGTTTAGCCAAAACAATGGGAAACTAACTAGAAACCACAAAACTATGCACCTTAGGATCGGTTTTGGTTTGTTTAAGGAACTAGGAAAGTTAACTAGTTCTTTACCTATAAATACACACTCACATCTTACCATTTGACACTCTTACAACATACACACACTCAAACAAGAAAACACATAATTGTGTCTAGTGTTCGGGTCATCAAACGCAAGCAAACACTCTCCTTGATTTCATTCGAACCCACAAACATTTCTAGTCATCATACAAGTTTATAAAAAGGTTTACACAAGCTAGGGTTGGGTATTTATAAATCCTTGAAGCTTAGGGTTTGGTTATTGATCGTGCTTTACACACGTGGGTTGCCACATTGCTCGCATACACACACGTTTAAGAAGCTAGGACCCTTGTAAGTGTTCTAGCCTACGTTCATATTCAAGTTTCATGTTTGCTTCATGTGTTATAAGGCACGGTTATTATGTGTTAACAAGCTAAACATGGGTCGTGCCTAGCATGACACAACCCATGTCCACGTCTTATAATATACAACATATGTAGACGTGTGTGGTGAACCAAAAGCCATAAGACACGTAACAAAGATCTTGTGTATAAGCATGAATGTTAAACTATGACATGCACACGTAAAATACTTAACCGAGAGGTTTGATAACTCATTTGGAAACGAAAACACTTTCATGTCACGTATCATAATACTTAACAACTCGTTTTGCTCGATAAAGGATGTGTACACAATAGTATATGCGAACCAGGGTTAGTACTGCTAGCAGAAGTTAGTACTGCTAGCAGGGTTAGTACTGCTAGCAGAAGTTAATACTGTCAGGCTTAAGAAGTTAGTACTGCTAGCAGAGTTGGTACTGCTAGCATATTGTTAATACTGCTAGTGTATTTATAATACTATTTTTGACATTCCTGAACTTTCTTGTGTCCAACACGAGCTCAAACAAACTCTAACGAATTTGTAACTCACTAATCGGTTGTATGATACGAGCTAAATTAGAAGCTACTACTGCCCGGCTTAAAAAGTTAGTACTGTTAGCAGAAGTTAGTACTGCTAGCAGAGTTAGTACTGCTAGCATATTGTTAGTACTGCTAGCAGAAGTTAGTACTGCTAGCATATTGTTAATACTGCTAGTATATTAATAATACTGTTTTTGACATTCCTGAACTTGAGGGACTGTTTGAAACTCATAAGAACCAAAAATGTAATTTTTGTAAAATAGAGGGACTAAACGTATCAATATGGAAACTCAGGGGTGTAAACGGTTAATATTCGATTTTAAACTATAAGGACTGTTTTTGCCAATAATGAAAACCTAAGGGTATTTTATATAATTAAGTGATTTAAATAAACACTTATGGTATCGGACTAGTCGTGATATAATACGGATACTTATATAACTAAAGTCACGCGAATGATAAATAGGTGTATTTATTATTAATACTTAAACACCTTGTAAACTTAAAAGTATATAGTCGTACACCTTCCCAAGAGCAAACGAGGAAAACGAATACAATAAACGTGTACACCACCACACAAGTGATAACAGTATATATAAACTAGAAATTGTTATAGTTTATACATTGAGTCGTTAGCCTAAATATGTAGACTAAGACTTGACCGTATTTACTTAGGTAATTGACGGTGTGATTCACTACCTGCTTGGATATATAATATCAATCAGAGGACTACCTTCTAAGGTGAGTTCATAGCCCCATGTTTTACTGTTATTTAAATGATTTACATCCTTGGGGTGAGAACATGCTTGTTTTACAAATTGGACGCAAGTGTACATTTTATACCATGATTACGTGTTTGCCTAAGTTACCATAACCCATTATGTCCATGATCATGAACTGTTAATTGCATAGATGTGATTGGGAATTACATTATGTGGGCGCGAATGTTATGAATAGATCTATTAGGGATTGACAATCCCCGTTCGGGTGACTAGCTATCACATCACTGGGAATACGAACGCATACCATCGTCGAATTTGGGATGTTGCTCTGGGGTTTGCCACATCATTCACGGAACACTTGTTGGCAAATATATATTTTGCATTTAATATATGTCGAGCTTCAATAAGTCATGAGCTTAGGGAAAACGTAATTTACTTTTTATGAATGTTTTGCATCTTGTTGGCTTATTATTACACTTGGAATCTTGGGTCTCACAATTGATTCTACATAAAACTATGAATTCACCAACTTTATGTTGACGTTTTAAGCATGTTTTTCAGGTCAATAAAGCACGAGGTACGATGATACATTGGAAGTCAATAATTGAAGAGTCAACACTTAAGATTTGGGGTCTTATTACATTTTGGGGACAATTGTTATAAACCGGAATCTTTATTTATATTGTTGAACAATTTGAAAGCCCTTGTCGGCTTATTGTAAAAACAGTATTTGTAATCCAATGTATCTTTTTCAAACGAAAGTTTAGTGGTCGTTCTCTATCTTGTGCTAAATTGACTCCGAAAAATGTAACCGCCCTCGGATATTCAAACCTTCCGCTGCATTGTAGTGCTCAGATTTGAGGGTGTTACAATAAGCGATAGACATACTGCTAATGTAGTTAATATTCATGGAAAGCACAGTAGGCACATGTAAATTAAGCAAATAAGAGAAGACATTGGCAAAACATTACGCAATCACATTTTCGAAAGCTGAAATTCTACAACTGCCAACTATAGCATAATACAAAGTAAAAGGAAAACCTGAATAGCGAATAGCTGAGCAACACAACAGTGAATGATGGTCAAGGAGCTGAGTAACTACGTCAAACATGGTTAGCAAATTAGTATAGCCGGCCGAAAACACGACACTAAAAAAGGAAAAGGAATACCAAAAGAGAAGAACTAGGTTAACGAAAATAGTAAGCTGATCAAGTAAGCCGTAGCGATTGAACACTGCCGATAGGATAATGATCGTCGTAGGTGGTTCTAGAGACGTATGTAGGGCGTAGGGTAAAAAAATTAAAAAAAAAGAATAGCCAAACGAAGTTGGAAAGGAAATTGGGCCTTATAGAAAGCGTGGGCAGAAAAAACCCGCAGGATCCCATATACGTAAAACGACGAGTTCAAAGTTAGCATCGAAGGATGAAAAAAGAACCCCCGGTTGAAGTGCCATCAAATCCAAAGGGCACATGTAGCCATGCCATGAAATACAAAGGGCTAGCCAACAAATGATAAGAAGGGCACGCACGTGAAGCAAGGGGATGAAGTGCAGCCGTCCGGCGATTGAGGACCGAACATATCAAAGATAAAGAATATGAAAACCGATTTGGATCGGCTATGATAGTATTTATAGGATTAGGATCCTCTAAAGTTGGTTTCAACATGATAGGTCATGTTTACCAATCAAATGCAAGTTTTGTAAATAATTTTTTTTAACTTATAATTAAAGGCCCATTTGTTTTTTCACTCCTCACAAAACATACAATATTACCTATCATGTTGAATGTAACTTTAAAGGATTTTTTCCGCATTAATAATACGTAACAACTTCCCAATTCCCCGCACACATGTCCCACATAGCAACCGACAAATCCAACCTCATTTCCAATCGCATCATCTACTTGTACATTACTCATTACGTCTTGTACATCAACCTCACTTCTTCATTTCCTTATTAAAGCAGTCTCATTTTTCCCTCCTCTTACACAAACAAACTCATCAATGAGACTAAAGTCACCGTCACAGTCACCGGCAACATTCATGTATCACCAAATGCTGCGTGTATACTCACCGGAATTAAAATCAATCGTATTGTTGGTTGTTGCGTTTGTTTGTTCTTATCTTGTGATGAATACTGCTTTTGACACGTGTCAGATCCGCTTTTCTGATTACTTTTTTTCCTCTGCTCAGATGCTGTCTTTTGATTCCTATACGGTTAGTATTATTTAATTATTAATGTAAATTATCAAATTAATTACATTTTTTCATGTACATTGTATTAATTTTGTAATTTTATGAGTATTGATAGTAATAATGTTTTTGAGGTATGTTTCGTGTGTTTGGCATGAGGCTTGTAGGTGCTTGAGTTTTTAAAATAACCTAGCTTATAAAACAAGTTTTGTTATATGCCAGAAGGCTCCATAAGCCCAAGCCATTGAAACGGGATTATGAAGGCTTATGGTTGGTCAAATTACTTAAATACCCTTAAATATATAATACATTATACCGCAAAAGCTGGAAATATATATGTTTTTAATCTAATGTATTTTAAAGCGATTTTACGTTTATAAGTATGGGCTCCAACTAATTCGCCAAACACCTTTATACAAATGATAAAAATAGAAGCTCCATCTTCCAACTTATAATATAAGCTTCGGCCCTAGCCCTCACCTAGGCGCTCAAAGCTTGTGAGAGGTTGTGGGAGCTTGACCTTTTAAAGTAAGCTAGCTTTTAAAACAAGCTTCGTTTGGCTCACAAGCTTTTTATTTTTTATAAAAGCATAAAAAAGAAGCTCCCTTAAGGTAGCTTTATTAAGCTTGGGATTTTAAAGGTGTTTATTTACATAATTTACCTTATACATTTATATTGGGAATTAAATTGTTTGTCCTATTTTGGAATTTTATAAATATAAGCTCAAGCTCCGGCAGTTGCCAAGTATATACGAAAGTAAAAGCTCCCGCTCTTATAGATACTTATGATGTGTGTTAATTATTAGTAATTGCATGTTTTGGTGTATAATTGCGTATTAGGTTTTAAGCACTATGTAGGTTAAGCTAATTTGATGATTATTGATAGTTGATGTTTATCGAGAAGACTTTATGTATTATAATTAGTATTAATCTATTAGAGCTAATTTCATGATTATAGGTAGTGACTAGTGACGATGCTTATTAGGAGCTAATTAATTTCATTATTGTTGATAGTGATGATGTGCGTTGGAGTTAGTTTGATGAATGTAGAGTGATGATGTTTATAACTATATATGAGCTAATTTTGTGATCGTTGATAGTGATAATGTTTATGTTGGAGCAAATTTGATGGTTCCTACCTTTTGGACGACTAATCCACGAAGTTTGAACCCACTGCCACACAGAACTCAAACGAGGTAAAGCCCTCCCTTTTCAAGAGGTTGTTGTGGTTGTTTGCCCCTAGTAGGAATTGAACTTGAGACTGTCACATTTTTAGTTATGATAGTCACAAGCCTTTTGCCACTAGGCCACAGTGGTTTTTCTATGAGCTAATTTGATTACTATAGATAGTGATGATGCGTATGGGAGGTTATTTGCTAATGATAGATTGTGATGATGTGTATTAGCAACTAATTTGATGATTATAGATAGTGATGATGTTTATTAGGAGCTAATTCGATGATTATTGAGAGTGTTAGTGTGTATTGGAGAGGATTTGATGATTTTAGACGATGATGATGTGTATATGAGCTAAGTTGATAAATGTGGATAGGAATATTGGTGTATAGGAGTTAATTCGATAATTTTAGATGGTGATGATGTATAATGAAGCTAATATGATGATTGTGGATGGTTATGATTTGTATTGGAGGTTATTTTATGATTATTGTTAGTGATGTGAGTAGTGATAGTGGCGGAGAATTTGCGGTTATTTTGTACGGACGTGTTTGTGATGTATTACTTGAATACATATTTCTACAAGCATGCAGTTGGGTTCCACTATGTTCATTATTTCAATTAGTAGGTCTTAAGCTGGTACTTCGTGTTTTAGGAAGATCGAGAATGTAGCTTGACAATGGAACTCACCTTTTCATTGGCTTATACGTTGGTTGAAGTGGGAATTAGAAAGGCTGTATAGTGTGAAATAGGTTGGCTAATGTATTCATGACTTTCCTGCTATGTCAGATTGCATGTTTCACTTGAGTATAATCATTGCTATTGTAGAGGTAGTGTCACTTTACAAGGTTACAAGTTACAACAGGGAGTACAAAGATGATAAGTTTATTTGACCAGCATTTAACCATAAGACTAATATCGCCAATTGCTCCATGTTCATCACTGATCTTGTAAATCCAAATGACGATTGACTTAAGATGTGCCTTTCCTTAAAGTAGTCTTATTTTGGTCATGCAAGAACTTCATTATATGTATCGCTTGATGCATAAAATTGAAATGACACCCAGTAAGTATTACGCATATATAATTAGAACCGTCTATAATGAGATGATTAGTTATATCTCCAATCTGGTATCTGCTGAAAAGTTGAAATCACTATTTACAAGTTTTGTGTTAAATACTTATCATGCCGAATTTGAAGGTCTTATGGAAATTTAGTTATACACTATTATAATGTTGCTATTGTTCATTGGCAGTTAAATGTGAAGTAGCATACAACACCTCTTCATGACAACTTCAAATGTATTGCTATTGTAGGACAGTGCTGATACTAGTCTGGAAACAGTCTTAAAGGAAGCTTCTATGGATGACAACACAGTTATTATAACGACTTTGAATGAGGCTTGGGTGGATCCAAATAATTCAGTTCTGGATCTCTTTCTTGCAAGCTTTAGGTTTGGTTACCAAACCAGTAGACTTTTAAATCATTTGGTGATTATCGCTCTAGATCAGAATGCATTTGCAAGTTGTAAGCGTGTACATACCCATTGTTTTGCCCTCACTACCGAAGGAGTTGATTTCTCTCAGGAGGCCTATTTTATGACCCCTGATTACCTGAAGATGATGTGGCGAAGGATTGATATCTTACAGTCTGTGCTTGAAATGGGATACAACTTTCTCTTCACGGTAATACTTTCTCTCTCTCACACTCACACACGCGCGCACACACACACACATAGACTCATTGACGCATACAAATATGGTCATTATAGCTTAACTGCCACCTGCATTATTTATTATACTCGGTATATGTACCTTGTTTAGATAATTTTGGTAATGAAGCGAATAGCATGTGGAAGATACCATATGACAGATTCAATATGAGTTGGGTTATTTAATTCATATGCAAGACCGGTAGAATGTGGATAGCAATCACCATGATTAAGAGGTTCATTACTTCGCTGGAAGATGTGTCTTGAATAAGTCGCATTGTTTAAGCTTTTCTAATTAAAATGTAAGGCTAGATTGCTAAATGCTAATGAATACAATGTGCTCATGGAATGAAATTAGGATACATGAAAAAGGTATAATGAAACTAGTGAACCTGTACAAGGCACGTCTTTGTACATGAGCATACAAGTAAATAAGCATTAACTATTTATGCAAGTACCACTAGTGAGAGGAGCCACTGGAATTAGATCAAAAAAATTTCGTTAGCCAGTTTTTAATGCTACAAATCCTCACCTTCAAATGATTTCAACACATTTGACCCAGTTATTGTTTACCCAGTTTTATAATATTTACCCATTTGAGCCCTTGCATATAAAATAATCCTAATCGGACCATTTTTATGACAATGGGTTGAAATTCCCACCTCTGCTTTGCTTTTGATGACTCAAAATGAAATGTTATTTTGACAACTTAACTATGTGCCTAGTGTATATCGAACTAGAGTCATGTCAAATTTATTATGGTCTGAGGTTGTGCCATTATCCACCAACTATTCGTCTAACCTGTTCAAAAGTTTGGAGCCATCAACCATCATGTTAGTTATTTGTAGTTGCGATACTGGACATCAGCCAAGACTGTTTGCTTCACATAATAGATAATCATTTATTCTCAGATATATAATATGCTGGTTTTTTCTTCTTACAGGATGCTGATGTCATGTGGTTCAGGGACCCATTCCCACATTTCTATCCAGATGCAGATTTTCAAATCGCATGCGACCATTACTCTGGAAACTCAACTGATTTAGGGACTAATATCGCCAATGGAGGGTTTAGTTTCGTAAGGTCAAATATCCGGTCAATAGAGTTTTACAAATATTGGTATTCTTCAAGAGCATTCTATCCTGATTTACACGATCAAGATGTCCTAAATACCATCAAATTTGATTCTGTACTTACAGACATCAACTTGAAATTGAGGTTTTTAGATACAACATATTTTGGTGGATTTTGCGAACCCAGTACAGATTTGAACAAAGTTTGCACAATGCATGCAAATTGCTGTGTTGGTTTGGAAAATAAAGTTCATGATTTGAAGATTATGCTTCAGGATTGGAAAAAGTTTATGGCTCTTCCTTCTAGTATGAAGTCTTCATTAAGACCGACTTTTAGTGCTCCTAAAAACTGCAGGTATGGTTATCTGAGCTCCTATACAATTAGTTCAATTTTTTACGCACCATTAACTCTTTGACCCACTGTAAACAAGCCACTCAAGTATTGCAAAGGGTACAAATAAGCCACTCAAATGTAAACACTGGCAACCTGCTATAGTATAACTGTTGCTGGTGGATTCTTTTTTAAAGAAGTTATACAAATTATTTTTTTGACTATAATGCATTAGAATAAAATTATATTTTACGCAAGTTTCTCAGTTTTGCACTAAAAAAAATCCATAATTAATTTATTTTTTCATAAGGTAGTTTTGTAAATTAGGATTATAACTCGATGGTATAATAGCTACTTCACATGGAATTTGACAAAAGAAAAGGGAAATAATGCATGTGTAGCCTGTGCATACCATAATTAATTTATCTTTTCATGAGGTAGTTCTGTAAAGTTTATGTTCATCTCTAACATGCTTCCTTTTACATTGCAATTACAGTCTCGCTTTGCTTCGGCACCTTGGTTTGTCGGAAGATGGAACTAGGGTTGAAACAGTCAGTTAATGGTTAAGTATTTCCAGCAAGTTCTTTGATGTAAAGATGTATCTTCCAACCATCCGGCTTTTCTTCCCCCTGTAGTAAATTCTTTTGTAGAAAATGAAATGATAAGAGGATAGAGTTCCATTGCACGATAATGCAATGAGATAGATTTATGGCATAAAACTAACCGAAGGACGGCTGATATATACATATAGATATGTAAAGCCTCTAGGCTCGATATCACATTGTGTAGTGTTTTATGAATTTCTTTTAGTGAGCTCCTACATCTAGTTCGATCAGCACACAGGTCCACGGTAAGTGTGTTCCTTCCCTTTTTGGGTTTAATGTATCAACACATTTCTAACTTCCAGTTTATCTAGATTATTACTTGCGAGTTATTTTTCATCATAAATTATGTTTTACGTGTTGTTTATATGTAACATTACTACTTTTAATGCCCGTGCACGCATGGGGATTAGACATTATGTTTTTTATAAACTACATGTGTATTTTTATTTTTTTCTGTTTTATAAGTTATGTTATAGAGTATTATCGAAATATATGAAGATAATAGATTCATTAAATCTTTTATATATTACGTAGTATATAAACTTGAGGATGATTACTAATTTTTTTTCTTTTGATTTACCTATTTACTGACTCGACATTGTGAGCCAACTAATCCCCGCGAAACTACCCTTTTAGGTAGACCGGAGTTGGCTCAAGTGAACCTTCGATGTGGTTGAGTTGTACAACATGATTTCAGGCCGACAATGAAAAATCCACCAAAAAGTCTTCGGGTAGATTTGGGATGTGATTTGATAATGTTAAGTCTTTGTTTGGAAGTAAGAAATTGTTTACGTTTGTTGTATTTTAAAATATAAAGTCTAGAGGTATAAAGTTGAAAAATGTATTTGTTTATTTTTTAAAGTTATAATAAAACTTGTAAATTTATAAATTTACACTTTTATCTCCATATAATTTATTTAAAATTAAACCAATAAAGTTTTATTAATTATCTCCTCTTTTTTTAAGTTTTTGTTTTTACAAATTTGACACATATTTTTATGTGTTTTTTTCTGCATCAGTTTTCTAATTTTGACCAAATTGATTCAATTTTGACCTTTTATTGAGCAATCAGATCGCACGATTTTTTTTATGTGGCAAAACCAAGCATTCTAATTGGTCCAATTTATTTTCACATAAGATTTAATATGATGAAAAACTCCGAAATAATATAATTATTTTATTATATAAAAAATGCGTGATGCAACGGCGATACAAAGACAATATTCAATAATATTACGATTTGTGGTGATTGTTCTCCGAAATAATATAATTATTTTATTATATAAAAGATGCTTGATGCAACGGAGATACAAAGACAATATTCAATAATATTACGATTTGTGGTGATTGACGGGTGGAGGTACTGTCATATAGGTAAGAGGTGGTGTAATATGTGCCACGACATATTCTGATATATAAAAGTAAAGTACTATTTAGTTGGCGCAACTCGCAAGTGCAACCGTGCAACTTACGATTAAAACAAGCAAAAGAACCCGCGCGTTGCGGCGGGGCTAATTTTTTTTCGAATAATTTTTTTACGTTTCGGGGGGTTTTTTTTTGGCGATGCGTTATGCGGGGCTAATTTTGTAAAAAATTTTGGGGCTAATTTTTTCCCGAATATTTTCTTTTTTTGGGATGGTTTTGTAAAT
>BQNB010004495.1:51530-101981 GCA_026074375.1 Tanacetum coccineum | reverse complement strand
CAGATGATTTAAAATACGAAAGTTGCGTCATTGATTTACAAATGATTTTTCCCATAAAAATGAGTATTTACATGACTATTATTTTATAAGTATTTTTATAAAATAAATTTAAATAATTATTATTTATTTGGTAGTCATTGGGTATCACGGACAAGCTTTGTCTGTAAAAATAAAACTTTAATCTGACCATTCGCGTTTTTAAATAAACGTTTTTGAATAAAATGTAAAATAATTTATTAAATATTTTTTTAAATAAATTTTGATAATTAAATTATATTTAATTATTATCAGGTCGGTTCGCGTTGTTCTCGTTTCTAAACTTTTGCGAGGGTATTTCGGTCATTTTTTGCTTGTTTTCGGGTCTCGGGCAAAACTAATAAGTTGTCCGGAATGTCTTTTTACATCAAATTGTTTCACAGTCCGAGTTGTGAAAACGTGATTTAGCGGGTCGTTTTTGATAAGTCAACTTAGGAAAAACATATATCTTCTCGTTTTCAAGTCAAATAAGTTAAAAATAAATTTTGCACATGTGAGATATGTAATAATAAATATGATTTATTATTTAAATATATTTTGAAAAATTACCGGTTACGCGGTAATCGTTTTTATGTGACAATAAATGATCAAAAGTCAAAAAGTCAAGTCGGACCTGAAAAGTCAAAGGGTAAAATAGTCATTTAAAATTCTAGAATTTTCCCGTTGTTACAGTTTGCAATTTTCAAATACTTACTTTCAGTTTATCATCCAGGGGGTTATTGGATTTGGTTGTATTTAAAGCAAACTTGGTGCATTCGAAGATGAGTGGGGTTAATCCTACAACTCATGCTAGCGTAAGTGAATATAGGCAACAAAAAATCAACCCATTATGTCGTTTGGTTTATAAGAAATGAGTACCTTTATGTTAAGGTAAAAGTGCATGTTTTGTGCAGGCTGATGATGGAGAGTTTATGGAAGAGCCATGATAGGTTGCCAGTACTCAATTGGGAAGAATATGGTTAGTTTTGGTTCATTGGAATGGGTTAGAAGGTACTTTTTTTACAACTACTCTACTGTAGTTTTTAGAATGACATGGAATTTACTTATAACGAGTTCTTAGAATTGCTTATAATTGCAACTTGGTAACAAGATTTGTCTACCTTCACTAAATATGTTTGTTGCTAAATTATTTCTAGAAGTTTTTACATTGAATGTGATTATGGATAATGGTTGGGTAGGGAAGGTTTTGGGTACAGCCTTTGAATGGTGATTTGTTGTAGACCCTGATGATCATCCACTTGATAATGGCGACACTCTGGTTGAGGACAAACCTGAAATGGACGTCTCTAAGCTTACAAGGAATAATATATATTCAATTATTTCCCCCTTGGTTATGAGCTATGGGCGCGTAATAGTGTTGACTCTGTGTTTCTTCCTACGCAAAACGAGGCAAGGATATCTGATCAAATTGCAATGGTAGCAGAAAACAAAAGAATGGCAGCTCCAAAAGAATAGAGAGGAATTTCAAAACAAAAATGGACGCATGAGAGGAAGAAAAAAATAGGAATACTTCTTAATCTTAATGGGTTGGATATGTCAAAGGCAAACAACAGACCACAGATGACTAATGAGGTACCATTTTGCTTTAAGTATAGTGTTTGTACGTACCTTATTCTCCCAAAAATATGTAGCTTTTAAGTTCAAGGTAATAAATGTGGCAAAATCTTGGAAAACTAGCTAAGGGGTGTTTGGCTTGCCTTTGCACACTATTTACAAGATGATTGCGGTTTTATGTTTTTGGATGGAAGCAATCTGATACTGATTGTGTGTGATGAGGTGTCATTTTATACACTTTTTCAGGGCCGTTTAACCCCCTAAATCGTGTGTTTATGCCCAAAACAGGTACTTAATCGTTCCTTTTCAGGTATTTTTGGTATTTTGCATTTGGAAGGCATTTGGAAGAAATACACGTGACTTGGGCTCATTTGGAGAAGAAACGGACAAGACTACGGACCTACACCAACATTGCTCAAGTCTTTCTCCTCAAAAGCTGGAGACGGCATCACAGATTACACGTGACGCCGTCACAACGATATCTAAGACGACGTCACAAGATCTCAAGACGGCGTCATATTGTATGACCCAGCCCATTATCTAGATAATTCTTGTCACGACGGCTTAACGATTAAAATGCAGTGATTTTTCTATATAGGGTTTTAGGTGTGTAACTTTAGAATAATAAGAGGGTACGAACCCTAGTTCGTTTAGCAGCTGTTAGGGACGATTTTAGGGCCTCAAAACCCTATTGTACTTCCTTCAATTTATGTTCTAATCAAGTAAGGCTTATTTAATCCTTCAATATGTCTTGTTGTGTGATTCTTATCTTTTCTTGCTTTATCTATAACATGCTTGGCTAAACCTTCTATTGTGTTTATTTATGATTGTATAAAACCTAGGATGTAGATCTTAGTGGTGTTGCTTCTTGTGATGAATATGCATGTTAGGTCTTAGAAAACCAGCATTTGTCTGTACCGTTGTTGATATGTCTAGGAAAACATGATTGTGTATAAAGGATACCATCGGGTAACAGTCTTCATACTACCTTGCCCTTTATATGGTTGATCCACTCTTAATATATTTCAAATGCATTTAATATACTTTTAGGGGCCTTGTAATAGTCTTCATACTACCTTACTTGTGCGTTGCCTTAACGGAATATTAAATAGATGGCGGGTTCGTGTAATTCGTTCATGACTTAGGAAATAATTACATACATCATCACATGTGTGACAAAGCAACAACACTAGGAGAAGAAATCTAGGGAGTAATACATGATTCAATAAACACAATCTTTTATTATATCGTTATCACCAGTAGTTTAGTTTATATTTAGTTTAATAGCTAAAACCAACCACCTCTCTAATATATGATTTTACCTGCTTTCATAAAATATAAAAACACAAAAAGAATCTTCCCTCAACCCTTAGAATTCTGTTAGACCGTGATCAAGCCTTCCCAACCTATTCCCCTAGAGAACGATAACAACCCCCGAGTCTTGCCTATACTACTACTACAGCGGTTAGGTACTCTGCCTAGGGAGTTGTAAAAATTCATGTAGAAGTCTTACGACGACCGCATCAAGTTTTTGGCACCGCTGCGTGGGGAACAGTTAGGTATTGATAGTAGTTTAGCTTAGTTCTACTTGCTTGAATGATTTTAAGTAAGATTTAATTTTCGCATATTAGCTTTCTTGTAGTCTATCTGTTCTTTGTGTTATCTGTTTCGTAACTCATTCTCGTCGACCACCGTGGGAGACGAGAATCCTATCCGCACTCTAGGAGACTACTCTAAACCTAGCCACGAGGGCTATAGGAATACCGTCGAGCTCCTCGTTGGGAACAACGTGGTACCTCTTCGATCCGACACCATTCGGTTGGTGCAAAACGGATGCTCATTACATGGACTTCGGTCCGAGGATCCAAACCAACACCTCAAGGATTTCCTTAAACTTGAGGACTCACTTGACCTTGACGGTGAAAATAGGGAAAGAAAGCGCCTGCGTTTATTTCAATTTTCCCTTCGCGATCAAGCTAGCAATTGGCTTGAACGTCTTCTAGCAGGATCCATCACCACATGGGAGGATCTTACTACTCGATTCCTTGCTCAATTCTTTCCACCGGGAAGGACTGCAAAACTCTGCAATGATATCTTGATGTTCCAACAACATCATGGAGAATCTCTATCCAAAGCATGGACTCGTTTCAAGGACTTACTACAGAAAGTCCCTTATCATGGCATTGACCTTTGGCTTCAAGTCCAAATTTTTTATTACCATGCCAATCCCGTCACAAGACGAACCATTGACCAATCGGCCGGTGGTAAGCTTCGTGACCATAACGCCAAAAAATCCTGGGCATTATTAAAGGACCTCGCCCTCTATGACAACGAGAGTTGGAATGACCCAAGGGATTTCTCTAAGCCGGTCAAGGCAATCGCATTGCCTCAAGATGTCCCGAGTACATCCGACCGCCGTCTAATCGAGCTTGAAACTCAAGTCCAATGCTTGATGGAAGCTCATCTTGCTCCGACACAACCTACCCAAGTAAACAAAATCACTACCTCATGTGAGATCTGCAGTGGTCCCCACAACACTCAGTATTGCATGGAAGACCCTGAACAAGCCTTTGTTGAATACGCATCCTCGCGTACCGATGAAGCCGGAGGTAAGTGGTATACCTTCAAGCCTGAGTAAAACAATCTTGGTGACACCTACAATCCATCATGGAGAAGTCACCCGAACCTTAGGTAGAGACAACCTCAAAACTTTCAAAATAATTTTTCAAACCCACCTAACCGGTTCCAATCCAATGGTTCAAACCCAAACCGTTCTTTCAACAACAATCCTCGAAGCTTTAACAATCAATCATATCTTGAAGGATTGGTGTCCAACTTCATGGCATCTCAAGACGCTATACTATCCAAGTTTGAAGCCGATTTCGAACAACAACAAAGCGAGATGACCAACAAAATCAACACAGTGTTGAAGGCCATCACCGATCGAATAGCGGGAGCGCTACCTAGCGATACGGTCAAGAACCCAAAACTGAGTACTACCCCAGTTTTGTCTGCTCGTTCTTACCCAACAATCGATCCCCAATGCTCATCTCATCCTTCCAACTCAATCAATGTTATCAAGCCACATTTCAAGGAGGCAACCATTTCCCAAACAAGCATGCGGTAACCCAAGATTGAAACCGAACCACAACAACTAGAAGAGCCCAAACCAACTCTTAAAGATGAATTCCAGGATTTGCATCTTAACCTACCGGTTCTTGAAGTCCTAGCTCACGCTCTAATCTATAACACCATATTAGATAAATACATAGAAAGCTTAGAACTAGGCAAAAACAGATTAGCATTTGTCCAAGGAGAAATACCTGTAAAAATGGAAGACCCCAGACTATTCACTCTACCTTGTAGATTAGGGGACTCAAAACCTTTCGACACCTTGGCTGATCTAGGATCATGTGTGAACATAATCCCACTTTACCTCTTTAAAAAGCTTAACATCGGATTATTAGAAGAGACTGACCATATCTTTAGGTTAGCTGACGGAACCAAATCCTACCCTGTTGGGATTGTTAAAGACGTAGAAGTCCATATAGGGAAACTAAAACTATTAAATGATTTCTACGTGATCGATATGAAGAATGAACCCGAGACCCCTTTGCTAGTAGGGAGAGGATTCCTAGCTACCGCCAACACAGTTATAGATTGTAATGTGGCAAAAATAACGGTTGGGGATGGAATCACTAGGTCGGTATCCGGAGTAAAAGGGGTAGACTTAGGTGAGGAGGAAGTACCTTATTGGACCACACTTGGAAAAAGGGAGTCATACAAACCATGACCTCTCTCGGATGGAACAGGCATACGAACCCCTTATTATACTAGGAAGGACTTCTTAGACTGCCATTTACCCGGAGAATGGGAAATTGCTAGAGATGTCGAGCTCAATCCTTTTAAGGATACCATAGTGTTTAGGAGGATGGTAGAGTTCTTAGGGTCCATACCCATTAACCTTAAAAGTAATATGTGGGAATCAGAGGACCTAATTAAAAAACCAATTAACTGGGATAAACCACTCAAAAACAGATATGGAGCATGGCACACCAAGATTAGACTAATCAACTCAGACGGAGAGGAGTTTACCAAAACCCTACAGTCAATCCCCACCACTAGGAAGCTCTCCGAAAGATAAAGTCTAAGGGAAATCATCGACTTGGACCACTTCTACGACACGTAAGGGCGTGTAACTTCGAGTCTAGCTACAAGACTCGTAAAATAAAGAAAAGCGCTTCTTGGGAGGCAACCTAATATTTACTTTTCCCGCAATTAGGAGTGTCATGTGTTTTACTCTTTTCATTTTATTCTATTATGTTCGAACTTTATTCTGTAATCATGCTTTGTATCGTTTTTAACCTCGTCTTAACTTCAATCAAATGTATTTTACATACAGTAAGTGTAGGGGAATCTATCCAGTTTTTGAACCAAGTTCAAACATGTTAAATAATTTGTTTAGATTAATTCGCGTCGGTTTTGAGTCGTATGAGTAAATTGTCAATCTCAGGTTTTATGCAGCTATTTATACAAGAATTAACTTATGGAATCAAGTACAGAAAATTTTTGATCAAAAACAAAAATTTCGTTTTCACATAACGTGGAGATGGCGTCACGATTTACACGCGACGCTGTCACCACGACACCTGTGACGGCGTCAGGATTTTCCTAACGGCGTCAAACGCCTAGGTCCAGAAAACTTAAAGTTTTTAATTATTCTTGAAAATAAAACTTACATAACATTTAAAATATGTACTCTTCTATTATAAACCTGCAAAACCAATAAGTTTGACAATTCTCTCATCCTATCTTTACTGCTTTATCGAGTCAAACCCTAATTTCATAATTGTATATTATTATATCACACATTTTATGCTTGGTATAGTTGTCTTTGTCTTTGATTACAAGTTATATTTGATGAGAAGAAGCTTGGAAGTTCTTAGAAAGTTTCATTAGACGATTCTTGATGATGATTTAACCGGTTATCGCATGTTTCTTCTCCATTATTGAGCAAACCAGGGGAGTACTAGTTTCTTTTCCTTGTTTTCTTTTCCCTTTATTCGTTTTTACGGGTACTTTTATAGAACATTGGGGAAAATGTTCAACTTAAGTGTAAGAGGGAAATAAGCCTTAGAAACTATTCTTTCATTTTCCATTTGCTTTGTCCTTGAAATGATGGGTAATATATCAAAACATAGCATAAGAGGTAATTTTTACCTAAATTTAAATTTTTTTATGACACATATCGACGCAACCGAGTATTAATAGCGTCTCATAGATAGGAATTTATATGACTAGCACAATAACCCTCAGAATTCCACCCCAAAAATGTGAGGTTCGCCTTTAGATCTTTAGGAAATTCGGTTAATATCTGATTATTGATTGCCCAAGATAGTTTATACCTTTAGCTTTCTCGAGTTAAGGAGTGAGCAGTCACATGTGTCTATTCCGTCGTTATGAATGTGTACGTGTGGTCTTCGTCGCCTTTTCTGGAGCATTGATATCGGTATTAAATTATATGAGTGTACCGGTAGCGTATTAAATTCTAGAACTTGTCTTGTGATGCATCCCGAGACCGCATAGTAAGTATTATGATTTTATTGATAAGAGGCATTAGGTTTAACCCATGTTTTAAACCTGTAATTGTTATGTTGGTCACACCGATCATATAACTATCCCACACCCTTGCGATGTACTCGCTTTTAGTGCAGGATACCATTAGTACAACCCTCCGAGCCTATCCTTTTTCACGGTTCTCATAATTTTCTAGTTAAGCCAGACTATTAATGAAGAACATTGTTTACCCTTAAACTAATTGTTACACCTAAATCGCCTTAGCCTACCTTGTATGTACTCGCTTTTAGTACATTATTGTTTTAACCCAAGTTAATTATTGAGTACACGGTTGCTAAGTCCTTATCCTTGTAAATACTGTTTTGGGACGATTGGGATTCATGGTAGTATTTATTTCGCGGAAGAATGAGAAGAAAAGTTAAGTCAATACCCTCATATGTTTGTTAGATGATCTCCATGTTATTTTGATCCACCTTAAATCGGTTCAATAGTTAGATTGTAAATATCGAGCATGTAAAATCTCAAGTGTAGGGGTACGTGTTATAAACCCCAAGTTATGGTGTATTATGTTATTTTAAAAAAGGAGAAAAGAAAAAGAAAGAGATTGATGTAGAGTTGTGTAGAGTTTGTATACCTTCGTCTGAGTCTTGGCTTAGCAACCAAACCAAAGTGTATTTGTGTAAATAATTAGCTAACCTTTCCACTCCAAATTCACCCAAAGCCACCCAATGTATCCCATCTGTTTCTGTTTCCATTATATGTTATCTTACACCTACACCCCACAACCCTTTTAAAAGACCTCTTAGATAGTAATGAATAATGCTTGCGCCTAGTAGTAATGAATAATACTTGCACCTAGCGGTGGAGGTTTGATCCTTTACCAAGCCTATGGTAATTTATATGCTATGACAGGTAATGAGTGTTGATTTTCCATTTCCCCCATATGTTATAATTTTTATACAACCAGTGAAGAGAGAATCCAAAACACATATGTAAGGGTGCTAGTATTACTTTCGTGCTTTTAATTACGAAGGTCTAGAAGGTTGTGTTGTAGAATATTTAAAGAGTAGGTAAAATTGACCATCATATTTGTTATTATCTAGAGTAGGAAAGCCTATTTTCTTGAGGACAAGCAAATCCCAAGTGTAGGGGTATTTGATGAGGTGTTATTTTATACAATTTTTCGGGGTCGTTTAACCCCTTAAATCATGCATTTATGCCCAAAATAGGTACTTAATCGTTCCTTTTTAGGTATTTCACATTTGGAAGGCATTTGAAAGAATTACACGTGACATGGGCTCATTTAGAGAAGAAATGGACAAGACTACGGACTTACACCAACATCTCTCAAGATAATGTTCTCAGAAGCTAGAGACGGCGTCACAGATTCAACGTGACGCCGTCACAACGAAGACCAAGACGGCGTCACAAGATCTTATGACAGCGTCAGAGCATATGACCCAACTCATTATCTAGAATATTCTCTTCATGACGGCATCACGACTAAAAAACAACGCCGTCACATCAATTTTCCTATATATACAAAACCGAATTTAGGGTTTTGAGTGTGTAACTTTAGAATAAAAAGAGGGTACGAACCCTAGTTCGTTTAGCAGCTGTTAGGGACAATTTTAAGGCCTAAAAACCCTATTGTACTTCCTTCAATTCATGTTCTAATTAAGTAAAGTTTATTTAATCATTCAATATGTCTATGTGTTGTCTGATTTATTTATATTCTTGCTTTATCTATACCATGCTTGGCTAAGCCTCCTATTGTGTTTATTTATGATTGTATGAAACCTAGAATGTAGATCTTAGTGGTGTTGCTTCTTGTGATGGATATGCATGTTAGGTCTTAGAAAACCAGCTTTTGTCTGTATCGCTGTTGATATGTCTAGGAAAACATGATTGTGTAGAAAGGATACCATCGGGTAACAGTCTTTATACTACCTTACCCCTTATATGGTTGATCCACTCTTAATATATTTCACATGCATTTAATATACTCTTAGGGTCCTTGTAATAGTCTTCATACTACCTTACTTGTGCGTTGTCTTAACAGAATATTAAATAGACGGCGGGTTCGTGTAATTTGTTCATGACTTAGGAAATAATTACATAGATCATCGCACTTGTGACAAAGCAACAACACTAGGGATGAGGTCTCAATTAGGAATAATACTGATTAAATATAAAATAATCTTTTATCTTATTGTTATCACAATTAGTTTAGATTGTTATTTAGTTTATTAGCTAAAACAAAACCCACCTCTCAGATATATGATTTACTACTTTCATAAAACATAAAAATACAAAAAGAATCTTCTCTCAACCCTCAAAATTCTATTAGGCCGTGATCAAGCCTTACCAACCTATTCCCCGAGTAAACAATAACAACCCTCGAGCCTTGCCTATACTACCACTACAACGATTAGGTGCTATGCCTAGGGAGTTGTAAAACTTTATGTAGAAGTCCTACGACGACCGCATCAAAACTATATTCATCAAAACCATGAATACCGATGGTGTGGTAGTCAGACCAAAGGGCATTACTATGAACTTGAAATGCCCATAATGAGTTCTAAATGCAGTCTTTGGAATTTTATCCTCATGCACTCTCAACTGATGGTATCCAGACCTAAGATCTATCTTTGAGAAAAACTATGACCCTTGCAGTTGGTCAAATAGATCATCAATCCTAGGAAGCGGATAACGATTCTTAATAGTCAACTTGTTCAATTCTCTAAAGTCAATACACATCCTAAAAGAACCATCCTTCTTCTTCACAAACAATACCGGTGTTCCCCAAGGCGATGAGCTTGGTCGAATGAAACCTTTGTCTTGGAGTTCCTTGAGTTGTCCCGATAACTCCTCCAATTCAGAAGGTGCCAAACGATAGGGAGACTTTGCAATCGGCGTTGCTCTAGGGATTAACTCAATTCGAAAATCAATTTCCCAAACAGGCGGCAATCCAGATAGGTCATCCGAGAATAACTCGGGAAAATCTCTCACTGCTACTATCTTTTCTTGCTTCTTATCGCTAGTCTTAGCACTTATCAAAAGCCTTGCTTTCTCTTCCAGTCTCTCTCCTAATACTCTAAGTACCTTACCATCTAATAGTGGTATCCTTACTACTTTCTCATGACAAACTATTTTAGCCTTGTGGTTAGACAACCAATCCATACCTATAATCACATCAAAACTCCCATGCCCAAACGGTATCAAATCGATGTCAAAGACATGACCCTTGATTTCTAGTTTATAACCCTTAATAACCTTATCAATCTCTACTAGCTGCCTGCTAGCTATTTCAATCTCATATCTAAAACCTAAATCACTGGGATATATGCCTAATAGAGGTATAAAAGTAGTGGAAACAAATCTATAGTCGGCACCAGAGTCAAACAAGGTAGTGGCAAAATGATCGTTTAAAGTAAACGTACCGTCATTAATGTTGAATTCCTGGCGAGTGAGCTTCCTCTGCTCCCAACATAAATGCCCTACCCCTAGATTGGTTCCCTGGGTTTCCACGACCCTGACCCTCGTTATTAGCAACAACTTGGTTTGGATGATTTCCTCTCGGTCCTTGTGCCCTATTCAATCTAGGACAAGCTGACCTGACATGATAGGTACTACCATACTCATAACATGCCCTAACAGTCGGTTTTCTTACATTGGCGGGATTCACATTCCTAGGCACGCCTCTAAAATCCTTTACCAACATGACCCGGAGAAATTACTGTTAAGGAATGTGTGACCAAGGCACTCCAGGGTGCTTGATAGGAATTGTGATGGTGGGTCACTTGGGCTAAGCGCCTTGTATTCTCTCTTCCTACCAGGGTTTTCGGGTAGTAGGCAAAGCCATTTACCAGTCCTAAGTCCTCTTATTATCTTCCCTACCATTTTATCCTTGCTAGGTTCCCCATTATTTCCGCTCTTCTTCATCCTTCTTAATTGATCCATTCCTAACAGCCTAATCGATCAGTGCATCAAAAATCTGCATAGTCTTTGGCTCTATTACTGTCACCATCCCACAGATCTGTGGAGCAAGGCCATATATGTACCTCTTAATCTTCCTACTTTCGAGAGTTATTAGTGAGGAACTAGCTTCGCCAACTCATGAAACCTATTAATATACGTAGCATGGCCAGCCCCGACCATGACGTGACTCCACAACTCAGTTTCCAACTTTTGCATCTCATGACTAGGACAAAACTCTTCTATCATCATAAACTTAAAGCCATTCCATGACATACTAACAACAACTTCCCGGCTTAGCATGCGGATCTAAGAGTTCCACCACGTTAAAGCCTTACCCACAAACGAACCAGCAGTGTATTTCACTTTTTGGTCAATACTACAACAACTCATATCTTGCACGTTCTCCATTTTATCGATCCATCGAGTAAGAACTATAGCACCTCCTTTACCATCATATTCCTTAGGGTTACAAGCTAAGGATTCCTATATGAACAACCTACCTGGTTGCCATTCACTAACACACTCCTAATGTTCTCCTGAATGTTCTCATTAACCACATTACCATTTTGATTTCCAACATTTCCTTGGTATTACCCCATAAGTTTAATCCATACACAACTAATAAGCAACCCAACTAAGCTACAATAAGGCGAATTTAAATAGAAGAATAGAGAGGAAATGGAATGGTAGAATTTTAGATTATAAGAGAGAGTTTTATGAGTTACACATACAACAAATGGCAACCAACACCCTCTCCATGTGTGGAGAGGGTCCTATTTATACCCTTAACCCACTAAGTGGCGTATGGGATTTTAACTTGGGTCGGGCTTGGCTTATCTTGGGCTTTAAGCCTGAAACATAAACAATATTAGATTACAATCCAAGCCCGTTAATACTCGACTAGCCTTTTACATTACAATACTTTCTTTGACTAAATAAGACCGATAACATTCTTATTTGACTTAATATAATTAAGGCTAACAATCTCCCCCAATGTTGAGGTCTTCTTTGATCTCCCCAACGTTGACGTTCTTGATGGTAGGTATCTGTTTTGACTTTATCTTCCCTAATGTTGAAGATATGATGTTTGAGCTTCACCTTCTTTGGTCTTGTCTTGGTCTTTTTTTGTTTATAATGGCTTTGTTCATTCATGCTTTGTGATCTTGTTCTTGAGCCTTTATCTTTTGACTTTGAGTTCTTAAGATCTTTATCGTGCATCATCTCCTGGACTTGAATCATCTTGATTTGACTTTCTTGATCAACTTGTGCTCTTAACCGACATACTCATACTTATTTCATTCTTGATTGACCTATATAAACATAAGGCTTATAATCTCCCCAAAATGCGATTCTTGATTTAACTTTGAAGATCTTTGAGGAAGTTTAGGATCAACAATCTTGATGCTATATGATTGACTTTTAGAGCTCGAGTATGAGTATGTGGTAATGAATCCGACTTCGCTGGTACATGGTTGCAATGCCGATGTTTGAATCTGCATTTAAAATGTTAGTGATAAACAACAGATATGGACGAAAGTGTCTTTGTCACTTCGCATATACGGTTGCAATAACTTCTAGATCCCGTTTAAATCCAGTATAAATAACTGCCTGGTGATCAGATGATTAATTCATATGAATCTTCTTGACATGGTTTCATAGCTGTACTAGCTGTTCTCGTTACCGGAGCGTCTCAAAGCAGACAACACGGTAAGAGTGAATCAGATTGTATATCTTTTGATTTAAACCGTCAATTAATTTTACTATAACAAGTTTGATTTCACATAGAATCGCACCATTGTTTCTTTCCAGTGACACCAAGTTTGACTTCATATAGATCGCGCAAGTACCTCCAAGTGCTTGTTTGACTGTTGGCTCAAGCAGGATTTCCATCTTTACGGTGAATACTTAAGTATCACTCGAATGTTCTGGCAAGATCTTAAGGATAATGTGTAGGACTCTTTGTTACAACTTGTGAACTTTATGGTGTTCAACAAGTGTATTTTTGACATTGTGTCCTAATGAGATTTATAATTTGATCTCTTCTTTCCTTTTTTTTCCTTTTGGCTCTTACGACTTGATTATTTTGTGCACTTTGGTTTTATATCGAAGGGGGGAGAGACTGCCACCTATTATTCAACAATCTCGGAGTGAGATGTTCAATTAAATAAAGTAGTGTATCTGTGAATAAATGAGACAAGTTTCTTTTAAGAAAAACTTGAATGGCTGGGAAGGGTTGTGCATTACATCACTGGGTCCATGACGTCTTTCTTCAATATCAACAATCATCTTTGCGATTTTGATAGATTATGTATTGACCCGGTTTCTGCCTAAGGTGTTTGGAGGGCTGCTTTGTTTTCACCCTTTATCCATACATTTCTTTTTAGTTCTTCAACCCCTTCAATGCTTACCAAGACGTCATTACTAACACCTTGTTGTGATTGTTCCAGTGTTAGCTCAATCTTAGTCGGCATTCTTCCCTAATCGCTTTCTTCTACCCATTTCTACTTAAGGACTTGTTATTTCTAAACTTTTGGATTGTCCTTGGGTAGATCCCTCTGGTTC
The DNA here is from genome assembly GCA_026074375.1 of Tanacetum coccineum. Classification (NCBI taxonomy): domain Eukaryota; kingdom Viridiplantae; phylum Streptophyta; class Magnoliopsida; order Asterales; family Asteraceae; genus Tanacetum; species Tanacetum coccineum. Next base: position 88,271 of record BQNB010004495.1, on the reverse strand, counting down.
TGGTTGGATCATAGGACTTATACCTAACCTTAACCACCTTATGACTTCATTGGCGTCGTAAGATTAATTGGTTGTTGGGTATAGAGATCGAACCATAAAAAAACCTTTTTCTGACATATTGAAATACTCCCCCTACACATGTGCATCGAGATTCGAAATTGTTTTGCACATGAAGGAAAAAGTTACACTTAGAGTCTTAAAGATCACATTGTTCTATATCACATTTTCTCCCCTTATTTTAAATAATAGGACATTTAGTATTTGAAATACCAAATGATGAGAATTTATGACATGAAATAATTCTATTGGGAGAAAATATATACCAACGATATTGCTTGTATTCAATTTTTACGGTTGCTCCCTTCAACGGTATATGTGGGATTCCAAGATTTATTAAAAAATAATTGGACTTGGAATGAAAAAAATGACAATGACACTCACACATTGTTGGAGACGGTAAGTGAGATGCCTTAGTGAACAATCGTTTTTATTATTTACATTATAATTTCACACTTGTTTAATTTTCACAAAAATGTTGTTTGGATACATAAACTTGACATTATTAGATGTAAACCCAAAACTTTAAAAAAAGGCTTTTAATTTAAAAGCTCCCCCTGGAAATTGATCAACATAAAATGTACATTGATTAGTATCTACACTTTTTAATATAATTTGGAAGGGAGTGTTGAACACATTAATTTTAACAAAGTAACACCTTTTTATGGAAAGATGCCACAAATTATATTGTAGACAATTTGACATTCAAAAGTCCTTTTTGGAAAATTGTGTTCAACGCTTTATAAAAACCATGATAGAAGACTTCTCTTCTAGTTAAAGAGTAAGCGCACTGAAACGTACACTTCCCTTTTACATTCGGGTCCGAGTTATGCACTGAAATGTACATAAGTCATAATGAGAAAATTTAGAAATGACATGTTTTGAATGCATTTGAAACTTTGGTTCGAACTTCATTTACATGCCCGTGTCGATGTAAACAACATTTTAGGTACGTAAATAATATCGATTCCAGAGGACTGTCGAGAGATCTTTTTGTATTTTTGAAATTTTCTGATTTTATATTTTGTTTTTATAGTTTTATATTTTTCTATTTCTTTTTGTTGGTTTTATATTTTTGTATTTTCTTTTTCAAAAATATTTATAAATCAAAAGAAAGATAGAAATAAAATTATTTACAAATTCAATGTTTGATAGATTAAGCAGATTCGTTTGCCAAAACCTCCAGTTCTGCTGGAGTCAAACATCTCATACCAAGTCGTCTTTCTGACGAGGATACTTAAAACCTATCTTACCGAAAAGCCTTTAGAAAAAGGTCGTAACTGGTATTCAGTTCCGACAAAGAATAATTCAACAATACCCTTTTCAACCTGTTCCTTTATGAAGTGATATCTGACATCGATGTGCTTAGTACGGGAGTGCTGGACTGGATTGTACGAGATGGCTATGGCTGCCTTTGAGTCACAATACATAGGTATTTTATCAAAGTGGAAGCCATAATCTGTGTGATGGAGTTCTCAACCATAGAACTTGAGCGCAACACGCAGATAAAGACACATACTCGGCTTCTACTGAAGACATGGAAGTGCAGTCCTGCTTTTTGTATGACCAACTGACTAAATTGTCACCACCTAGAAATTATATCCCACTAGATGTACTCTTACGTGAATCGAGACAACCCGCATGATCCGAATCTAAAAAAGTAGTTAGTTCGAAACCGATGTCTTTTGGATACCAGAGTCCCATGTTAATGGTATCTTTAAGGTACCGAAAAGATACGGCTTAACTGCAGTGAGATGTTTCTCAGTTGGATGTACAATATCTGGTCTACTTGCTGTTAGGTACATGAGTGCTCCGACCATACTACGATATTTCATTTGGTCGACCGGAGTACCACTCAGGTCAGCATCTAGGTGTTTTGTAGCCATTGGTGTACCAATGCTATCGTATAGAGGTCATACCATGCTTTATAGTATCTCTTGGCATTTAGCTTGGTTTATAAAGATTCCAACGAGGGGATGGTGGATTTGAATTCTAAAAATATTTTTAGCCTCGCTCATCATAGACATTTCAAACTTAGTGTGGATTAGTTTTCAAAAAAGTTTTGAAAGTTTTGGGTTCGTAGAACCAAAAATAATTTCATCAACGTAAATTTGCACAAGCAATATGTCTTCCCTATGTTTAGTTATGAACAAAGTTGGATCAATAGGACCTTTTGAGAATCATTTGCATACCAAGAAGTTGGAGAGTTCATCATACCACGCTCTTGGTGCTTGTTTGAGTCCATATAATGCCTTCTTTAGACGGTAGACTTGGTCAGGATGATATGGATCTACGAACCCATTTGGCTGGTTTACGTACACTTCTTCCTTCAGAGGTCCGTAATATATTTCAAATGCATTTAATATACTCTTAGGGGCCTTGTAATAGTCTTCATACTACCTTACTTGTGCGTTGCCTTAACGAAATATTAAATAGACGGCGGGTTCGTGTAATTCGTTCCTGACTTAGGAAATAATTACATAGATCATCATAAGTGTAACAAAGCAACAACACTAAGAGAAGCAATCTAGGGAGTAATACATGATTAAATAAACACAGTCTTTTATTATATTGTTATCACCGATAGCTTAGTTAATATTTAGCTTAATAGCTAAAACCAACCACCTCTTCAATATATGATTTTACTTGCTTTTATAGAATACAAAAAACACAAAAAGAATCCTCTCTCAACCCTTAGAATTCTGTTAGACCGTGATTAAGCCCTCCCAACCTATTCCCCTAGAGAACGATAACAACCCTTGAGTCTTGCCTATACTAATACTACAACGGTTAGGTACTCTGCCTATGGAGTTGTAAAACTTCGTGTAGAAGTCTTACGACGACCGCATCAGTTTGACGAATCAACATGACGAGATGATGTCTCCCCTCGTTCTTGTACCGGTGTACTAAAGATGTTGATAAATTCGTCTTCTTTAACTTGTGCATTTTTTATTAGTTTCTTCTTGATTAATGTTCTCAGTAGCAGTGACAGTTGGTGCTTGAGTTGGTGCTTGACTTGTAGTTTGAGGTATTGTTTGAATGTTCAATGGAGGTGTATCTGCAGCAACGGTTGTTGAAGTAGATGGAGTTGTGTTTTGTTATTGACGTTGATTATGTGCATCAGCAGTAGTTATAGTGGAAGACTTTGACACAACTAGAGTAGTTCCATTGAGTAATTCATCGAACATAGGACTAAATAGCAAATCCAGCTCATTTGACATTGTTACTGTCTCAGCTGTATGAGGAACATTTTCTTAAATTTGGGGACCGGGACTTAAACTGTCATGTTCAAGTACCGTTTTCGAACATTGTGGAACGGGGTCAGAACCGACGTGATCTGATGCCATATGAGGCAATCCATCAAAGTTAACATGAATGGTTATGACTGTTACTCTTATTCTCTTGTTATATACCTGGTAAGCTCTTGATTGGGTAGAATACCCTACAAAAATACATGCATCACCTTTTGCTTTCATTTTGTCAATATTCTCTCCATCCCTGACGATGTAGCAAAGAGATCCAAAAATGTGAAAGAACTTAACAGACGGTTTCTTGCCATTTATGATGTGGTAAGGTGTTTTCTCATGTTGAGGAATTACGAGTAAACGTTTCTGAGTAAAACATGCTGTTGCAATTGCTTCGGACCAAAAGAACAAAGGAACTTTAGCGGCGCTTAGCACTGTTCGAGCAGCCTCAACAAGAGTACGGTTCCGTCTTTCGACAACGCCGTTTTGTTCAGGTGTTCTAGCAGTTGACGTTTGGTGTTTAATCCCTTCTTAAGCAAAGTATGCATGAAGAGTTTTATTCAAAAATTCCATGCCTTTGTTAGTTTGAATTGTTCTAACTTAAGCATGAAGTCCTATTTGAACAAGTTTGAGGAAATCGATGAGAACTTCTGGTGTTTCGTCTTTGGATCTCAAAAAGTTAGTCCAAGTATATCTTGAATAGTCATCAACAATTACCAACACATATTTCTTACCATTAAAGCTTTCTACCCTCATGGGACTACATAAGTCCATGTGTAGAATTTGTAACCGTCTCTTAGAGCTTGGGGTAGTTTTAGTCTTGAAAGACTTATGTTTTGCTTTCCCCAACTCACAAGAAGAACAAATATCTATGATATACTCTAATTTATATGATTTTGAGAATGGTCCCATAAAGTCTATACCCCAGATGTCAACAACTTCACATACTTGAATGTTGTTTAAGGGCATTTCATCACGTTTGAATATGTTTCTAGTTTTTGACATGCCTCTCAAAGGAAAACGAGAGTATGAGCTTCTTTGATGATTGGTTGCCAATAAAAGCCTGAGTCTAGGATTTTTTAGCTATGGTCGTAGGTCCATAATGTCCACCGGTAGGTCCATGGTGACATTGATCTAATATGGTACGAGTTTTTGGTCTGGAGACACGACGTCTAATCATACCGTCAGAACATACTTTGAAAAGGTAAGGATCTTCCAAAAAATAGTTTTTAAGGTCAGAGAAAAATTTGTTTTTCTATTGGTACGTCATTCCTTTAGGTATAATATCACCTACCAAATAGTTTGCAAAGTCTGTGAACCGTGGTAAGTCTCTAGTGGTTATTTCCATAAGGGTTTTTCTAGGAAAGTTATCGTTGACTTCACTGTCTTCACTTGTCTCATCATTTTTAATTCGAGATAAGTGGTCAGCGGCAACATGTTCTGTACCTTTTTGTCTTTTATTCTGATATTAAATTCTTGTAATAGAAATATCCAATGTATGAGACGTGGCTTAGCATCTTGCTTTTTTAATAGGTGTCTTCAAGCTAAGTGATCAGTGTAGACAACAGTTTTGGATAATACCAGATATGATTGGAATTTATCAAATGCAAAAGACTACAGCCATAAGTTCTTTTTCTGTAACAGTATATTTTGTTGAGCTGCATTGAGAGTTTTGCTTGAAAAATAAATAGGGTGAAAGTGTTTTCCATCTTTTTGTCCTAAGACTGCTCCAACTGCAAATTCACTAGCATCACACATTAGCTCAAATGGAAGATTCCAATTTGGGCTCATGATCACAGGAGTGCATGTGAGTTTTTCTTTTAAGGAATTGAATGCTTTGTGACATTCATCGTTGAACTCGGAAGGAGTATCTTTTTCGAGAAATTTAGTTAAGGGACGATCAATTTTTGAGAAGTATTTAATGAAACGTCTATAAAAACCAGCATGTCCCAAGAAACTTCTAATACCTTTAACATTAGTGGGGGTGGAAGTTTAGATATTACGTCAATTTTGGCTTTGTCAACTTCTAGGCCTGCTCCGGACACTTTGTGTCCAAGAACAATTCCTTCTTTAACCATGAAGTGACATTTTTTCCAATTAAGGACAAGATTTGCATTCTTACAACGTTGAAGCATTTTATCTAAATTGTAAAGACAATTATCAAAGGAGTTTCCAAAGACGGAGAATTCATCCATAAATACTTCTACAGATTCTTCGATCATGTCATGAAAAATAGCCAACATGCATCTTTAGAAAGTAGCAGGAGCATTACATAAACAAAAAGGCATTCGCTGTAAGTGTATGTTCCGAAAGGGCATGTGAATGTTTTTTTTCTTGATCCATAGGATCGATCGGTATTTGGAAATATCCAGAAAAACCATCGAGGAAACAAAAGTATTTACTTCCTGCGAGTCTGTCTAGCATTTGATCCATAAATGGCAATGTAAAGTGATCTTTCGCGGTTGCTTCGTTGAGTTTATGATAATCAATACAAACTCGCCAAACCGTAATGATTCTTGTTGGGATAAGTTCATTTTTCTCATTAGTGACTACTGTAATACCACCTTTATTTGGTATACAGTGGATGGGACTTACCCAAGGGCTATCAACTATTGGATATATAATTTTGGTATCGAGGAGTTTAACAATTTCTTTTTTAACAACTTCTTGCATATTTGGATTCAATCTTCTTTGTTTTTAAACAACTGGTTTTTTTCTTTTAGAAGTTGAATCTTATGTTTACAAAAGGACGAACAAATACCAGGAATGTCTGTGTTTTCCAAGCAAAGGCTTGCTTGTGCTTTTTGAGAACGATGACAAGCTTATTTTGGTTTTGTTCAGAAAGCTGAGATGATATGATCACAGGAAGAAAAGAAGGTTCTTCCAAGAATGCGTATTCTAAGTTATTTTTGTTTTGTTCAGAAAGCTGAGATGATATGATCACAGGAAGAAAAGAAGGTTCTTCTAAGAATGCGTATTCTAAGTGATCAGGAAGCGGTTTGAGTTCAAGATCCGTTGGAGGTTCATCAAGAGATTTCTTGATCTTATAATCGGTATCGAAGGTGATTTTTTGAAGGGTATTTCTTCTTTATTAGAATCTGATTCAAAGTTTTCTTCAACATTCATAGCCATGAATTCATCAAATTCGGCAAAGATTTTATCTTCTAGAAGAGTTCCCTTGATGGAGAAAGGATTTTACTACCCTCATTGAGGAGAGCATCAAAATATTCCTCTAGGATTTCATCAGTAACGTCAATGCTGAAACATGTATCATCATTAGAATAGGAGTGTTTCATCGTAGAATCGATAGAAAAGATCATTCGTTATGTTCCAACTCCAAGGTTGAGTTGTTTTTGTTCAACACGAATTACTGCATCTGCAGTATGTAGGAAAGGTCTTTCTAGGATAAGAGGAACTTTACTATCTTCTTCCATTTTAAGAATAATGAAATCCATTGGAAAAGTGAATTTACCAACTTCGACGAGCATATTTTCAGCTATTCCAATAGGGCATTGGAATGATCGGTCTACTAATCTTACACTTATTTTAGTTGGTTTGGGAGTTTTGAGAGATAGTTTTGTGTATGGAGAATATGGCATAAGACTAATGCTTGCGCAAAGATCGGCCAAAGCGTTGCAAGAGAAAGTTTTACTAAAGGTGCAAGGAATAAGGAAACTTCTAGGGTCTTGGGTGGAACTTTATTTTAGATGATAGCTAAACTTTCATCGGTAAGGAAAGCGGAGGAGATTTTTTCGAGCTTGTGCTTATTGACTACAAGTTCTTTGAGAAATTTGCCATAATTCGGCATTCCTGCTAAGACATCGACAAGAGGTATGTTGCGGTTGTCGTAAGGGACTTCTACAAGAAGTTTTACAACTCCCTAGGCAGTGTACCTAACCGTTGTAGTGTAGTATAGGCAAGACTCGGGGGGTTGTTATCGTTCTCTAGAGGAATAGGTTGAGAAGGCTTAATCACAGTATAATAGAATTCTAAGGGTTGAGAGAAGATTATTTTTGTGTTTTTATATTTATTGATTGATGAAAGACAGAAAATCATATAGTTTGAGAGTTTGGTTTAGTTAATCGCATATTAAGACTTAAATATAAACTAACAACTGGTGAAAACAATATAATAAAAAAGATATTGTGTTTATTTACTCATGTATTACTCCCTAATTGCTTCTCTCTCCTAGTGATTGTTGCATTGTCACACTTGAGATGATCTATTAATATTTACCTAAGTCATGAACTAATTACACGAACCCGCCGACTAATTTTAATATACCTTAAGGTCAACTCACAAGTAAGGGTAGTATGAAGACAATTACAAGGCCCCTACGATTAAATTACATGCATTTGAAATATATTAAGAGAAGATCAACCGTATAAGGGGCAATGAAGTATGAATACAGTTCAACGCTGGTAACCTTTCACTACAATTATGTTTTCCTAGACATAGATCAACAACGATACAAGACAAAAGCTAGTACACCCAAGACCAAACAATGCGAATCATCAAAAAAAAGCAACACCACTAAGATCTATATCCTAGGTTTCATACAATCATGAATAAACACAATAGAAGGTTTAGCCAAGTATGTTAATGATAAAGCAAGAACAATAATGAATCAAACAACACATAGACATATTGAATGATTAAGATAATCTTTCTTGATTAAAACATGAATTGAAGAAAGTAACAAACAAATAGGATTTGAGGCCCTAAAATCGTCCCTAACATCTGCTAAATGAACATAGGGATTCGACCGTATTCTTTTAACTTCCAAAAGTTTACACACTTATACCCTCATTTGATTTTGTAAAATAGTAAAAACGCTACGACGGCGTCGCAATTTAAACGTGAAGCCGTCATTACAGTAAGAGAAAATTATAGATATTGGGAATGGCCTGGTCGTAGCAATCTGACACCGTCTTGAGATCTTGTGACGCCGTCTTGGTAAGAATTATGACGGCGTCACGTGTCTAATCTGTGACGACCGTCTCTAGTTGTTGATAACAAAATCTGAGAGATGTTTAATGTAGGTCATTAGACACTTGTCCCGATTCTCACCAAATAGCCTAAGACACGTGTATTTCCTTTTCCAAATTGCCTTCCAAAAATGCTAAATACCCTAAAAAGGATGGAATTAAGTATCCTATATATTGGGCATATAATGGCATGATTTAAGGTGGTTAAAAAACCTCAAAAAAAGTTAAAAAATGCCCCCATCTCAAATACCCATAACCCTTAGGATTTGCTTTTCCTCAAGTCAAATAGGTTTTCTCCACCTATACAATAGCAATATGATGTCATCTAACCTACTCTTTAAAAGTATTTTACAACACAACCATCTATAACCTCTTTAATTAAAATAGCCCGAAAAGTATATACTAAGCACCTCACATAAGTGATTAGGGATCTCTCTTTCACTCGGGTTTAAAATAAATTATAACAAACAAGGGGAAACGAAAATCATCACTCATTACTTGTCCAAAGCAATATAAATTACCATAGGCTTTGGTCAACAGGATCAAACCTCCACACGCTATGTGCAAGCATTATTCATTATTATCTAATATGACTTTTTAAAGGGTTGTGGGGTGTAGGTGTAAGATAACATATAATGAAAATGGAACGGAAACGGATAGGATACATTTGGGTGGCTTTGGGTGAATTTGGAGTGGAAGGGTTAGCTAATTATTTACACAAATACACGCTGGTTTGGTTTTCCAAATGCCAAGACTCCGAACGAAAGAAAAAAAATACAAACTCCTAAACACAACTCTACAATCAATCTCTTTCTTTTTGTATTCCCTCTTTTTTATTTGAATAACAAAATACAACATTGGGGTTTATAACACGTATCCCTACCTTGAGCTTATTTTACGTGCTTCGAAATTACAATCTAAGTAATGACCCGATTTGAGGTTAGATCCAAAATAAAAAGTAGATCAACTAAACAAATGTTATGGAGGGGTATTGACTTTCACTTTTCTTTCCCCCATTCTTCCGCAAAATAAATACTACTATGAATCCCAATCGTCCCAAAACAGTATTTACAAGGATAAGGACTTAGCAACTGGTACTCAATAATTAACTTGGGTTAAAACAATAATGTACTAAAATGAGGACAATACAAGGTTGGCTAAGGAGATTTTGGATTGATAAACAAATTGGTTTAAAAGGGTGACAATGCTATTCCAATAAAGTCCGGCATAACTAGAAAATTACAAGAAAAACCGAGAAAAAAGGAAATTGGCTCAGATTGTTGTAATAGGGGTAACCCGTGCACTAAAATAATTGAATGGCAAGGTCGGTAGGATAGTTATATGATCGGCGTGACCATCATAACAATTACAGGTTTAAAAACAATGGGTTAATTAACCAAAAAGCCTCTATTATCAACAAATCCTAAACAACTATGCGGTCTCATGGGATTAATCACAAAAACAAGTTTCTAGAATTTAATTAGACCACCGGTACACTCATATAGTTAAAATACCGATCACAATGCTCCAGAAAAGGCGACAAAACCACATATACACATCCATAATGACGGAATAGATACACATGGTTGCTCACTCCTTAACTCGACAAAGCTAAAGGTATAAACTATCTTGGGTATCAATAATAGATACTCGAATTCTTAAAGATTTAAAGGCGAACCTCACATTTTTGGGGTGGAATTCTGAGGGTTTTTGTGCTAGTCATACACATTCCTATCCATGAGACGCTATTATTACTCGGTTTTCATCGGTATGTGTCATAATTTTTTTTAAATTTTGGTCAAAATTACCTCTTATGCTATGTTTTGATATATTACCCATCATTTTAAGGACAAAGCAAATGGAAAATGAAAGAATAGTTTATAAGACTTATTTCCTCCTACACTTAAGTTGAACAGACCCGTAAAAACGAATAAAGGGATAAGAAAACAAGGAAAAGAAACTAGTACTCCCCTGGCTTACTCAATAATGGAGAAGAAACATGCGATAACTGGTTAAATCGTCTTCCAAGAATTGTCCAATGAAACTTCCTAAGAACTTTCAAGCTTCTTCTCATTAAATATAACATGTAATCAAAGACAAAGACAACTATACCAAGCATAAAATGTGCGATATACAAATATACAATGTGAATTTAGGGTTTGACTCGATAAAGCAGTAAAGATTAGATGAGAGAATTGTCATACTCATTAGTTTTGCAGGTTTATAACAGAAGAGTACATATTTTAAATGTTATGCAAGTTTTATTTTCAAAAATAATTAAAAACTTTAAGTTTTCTGGACCTGGGCGTTTGACGCCGTCAGGAAAATCTTGACTCGGTCACAGGTGTCGTGGTGACGGCGTCGCGTGTAAATCGTGATGCCGTCTCCACGTTCTGTGAAAACAAATTTTTGTTTTTGATGAAAAATCTCCTGCACTTGATTCCATAAGTTAATTCTTGTACAAATGGCTGCATAAAACCTAAGATTTGACAGATTACTCATATGACTCGAAACTGACGCGAATTAATCTAAACAAATTATTTAACATGCTTGAACTTGGTTCAAAAACCGGATGAATTCCCCTATACTTATTATTTGCAAAATACCTTTGATTGAAATTAAGACGAGGTTAAAAACAAAACAAAGCATGATTACAAGATAGAGTCCGAACATGATAGAATAAAATAAAAAGAATAAGACACAAGACATTCCTAATGTGCGGGAAAGTTAAAATTGGGTTGCCTACCAAGAAGCGCTTTTCTTTATTTATGAGTCTTGTAGCTAGACTCGAAGTCACACGTCCTTACGTGACTTCATGAATGCTCACCTGTCCCTGAATGAGCCATTTTTATACTTTCATCCACTTGGTATTCGGGACCTACGTTTAAGCAATTTTTGTACATGAATTTATTATTTTCATGGGGGTGCCTGAGCCAATTTATCAAATCATTTTGGCTAAGTTATAAGAGTGGTGGGACCTTACTCCAATTAAAGTTCTTGATCCTAGGTATTGTACGTGGCATCCTATATGTGTATGTGTCGAAGATTTTAGCGAATGAGATCAATTCTTTAGCGACGTCATATTTGAGCTTAGTGATTTTTCTAAAGGGTCTGCCCATCAAGACTTCAGCCATGTCGCTCATGATAAACTCTCATATGTCCTCTAATACAACAAAATATGTAATATAAGTGAAACTCCCAACAAACACTTAAACATCCTTAACGACGGCAACTAGGTTCTTTCCCGTCCCCTCCAATCCTTTTACCATTATTGTATTGTAGGCTTTACGCGCGATAATATTCATTGGTAAAAAAGGGTCGAGATAGGCAGTAAACTTCCTAAAGCCTATCATGCATTCAAATGCTAGGTCATCCCCATCCAAACTATTAACTATTCTTTCTTGACGTAGTGTCCTCGTGTTTTCGTACTTGATTAGCTTATTAAGAACTTCACCATCATCCGAGTCATTGTCTGAATAAGGAAATGGAGAAACAAGGGGTGTATCTACCACTTCATCTTTGGACTCGAGGTTATTCATATTGGTCTCATTAGGTTGATTGGCAAAGTTGTTAAGAAATTGTTCAATACTCTCTAGGTGAGAGTCAACAAAGGTCGAAATCACATGTAGCTCATGGAGCTCTTGGTTAATTCGTGCGCGCAGCGCATCTGGTAAGATAGGACGATTATTGGTAGGTGGTGGATTCTTTTTCTCCATGATGAAGAGTGGAATAGTTAATGGAAATTACAAACAAACACACAAAGAAAAGATAGACTACGAGAAAGCTAATGTGCGGAAATTAAAGTCTTACTTGAAAGGATTCAAGCAAGTAGAGCTAAGCTAAACTATGATTAAAACCTAACTATTCCCCACGCAGCGGCACCAAAAACTTGTTACAGTTGTCGTAAGGGACTTCTACAAGAACTTTTACAACTCCCTAGGCAGTGTACCTAATCGTTGTAGTGTAGTATAGGCAAGACTCGGGGGGTTATTATTGTTCTCTAGGGGAATAGGTTGGGAAGGCTTGATCACAGTCTAATAGAATTCTAAGGGTTGAGAGAAAATTATTTTTGTGTTTTTATATTTTATGAAAGCAGTAAATCATATGTTTGAGAGGTTGGTTTAGTTTTAGCTATTAAACTAAATATAAACTAAGCTATTGGTGATAACAATATAATAAAAGATTGTGTTTATTTAATCATGTATTACTCCCTAGATTGCTTCTCCTAGTGATGTTGCATTGTCACACTTGTGATGATCTTTGTAATTATTTCCTAAGTCATGAACGAATTACACGAACCCGTCGTCTATTTAATATTCCGTTAAGGCAACGCACAAGTAAGGTAGTATGAAGACTATTACAAGGCCCCTAAGAGTATATTAAATGCATTTGAAATATATCAAGAGTGGATCAACCGTATAAGGGGCAAGGTAGTATGAAGACTGTTACACGATGGTATCCTTTCTACACAATTATGTTTTCCTAGACATATCAACAGCGATACAGACAAAAGCTGGTTTTCTAAGACCTAACATGCATATTCATCACAAGAAGCAACACCACTAAGATCTATATCCTAGGTTTCATACAATCATGAATAAACACAATAGAAGGTTTAGCCAAGCATGTTAAAGATAAAGCAAGAACAATAATGAATCAAACAACACATAGACATATTGAATGATTAAGATAATCTTACTTGATTAAAACATGAATTGAAGGAAGTACAATAGGGTTTTGAGGCCCTAAAATCTTCCCTAACAGCTGCTAAACGAACTAGGGTTCGTCCTTTTCTTTTACTCTAAAGTTACACACTTATAACACAAATTCCTGGTTTGTATATATAGGAAAATTGTTGTGACGGCGTCGCGTTTTAATCATGACGCCATCATGAAAGAGAATATTCTAGATAATGGGTTGGGTCGTGCATTCTGACGCCGTCTTGAGATCTTGTGACATCGCCTTGGTATGAATTATGACGGCGTCACGTGTAATCTGTGACGCCATCTCTAGCTGCTAAGAACATAATCTTGAGAGATGTTAGTGTAGGTCTGTAGTCTTGTCTGTTTCTTCTCCAAATGAGCCCAAGTCATGTGTATTTCCTCCAAATGCCTTCCAAATGCTAAATACCTGAAAATGAACGATTAAGTACCTATTTTGGGCATAAATGCACGATTTAGGGGGTTAAACGACCTCGAAAAAGTGTATAAAATGACACCTCATCAAGGTACGTTGATTCGAATGGCTCGAATCATGTCGAGGAATTTTCCGTATTAGGCTTCCATTTTCTCTTTTAGAAGGCGTTTAGGATATGGAATTCTTGGTTTATATGTCTTGGGTATTTGTGTCTCTTTGATTGGTTTTGGAGTTTGAGGTTTAGTTTGAGGTGTTGATGCTTCATCTTCATCATCACTATCAAAATTAATAGGATTTTGAGAGTCATTTTGAAGATCATTTGGGTTGGTGGGTGGGTCATAGGATTTACCACTTCGTGTAAATACGGCATTGACATGCTCTTTTCGAGCTTGAGGTGGTTGGTAAGGTTTAGATGGGTTACCTCGTGGGTTTGGTTGTGTGTTACTTGGAAAAGATCCTGAAGGTCGAGCAGATTGCTTGTCAGCAAGTCTGTAGAATTTTGCTTCAAAATTTTAGACCGAGGCTTGATGGTTTTTAGTTGTTGTTTCTAGTTTGTTTTTGAGATCCATAAACGTTTCTTTAACAAAAGAGTTTGTGGAATGTTGAGCTTTTATGAAATCGCTTAATTGTTATTGGATGTTGTATTTGTCATCGGTGTTTGATCGATCATAGTCTCGATTGTAATCATTTCTTCCACATGAACGCCAATTATCGTGATTCGAGTCACGGTCGCGGTAATCATTGTAAAAACGTGTACCTCGGAAGGTTTGCATGAATTTCACTTCTTTTTCGTGAGACTTGGGTGTGTCATCATCGTTACAATCTGTGGTTGAGTGATTACCTCTGCAGTGATTGCATTTGGCACGAGATTGGATATCTTTGTACTGAGCATCCATTTTTATGGTCATGGCATCCATTCTTGCCATAATTTTATTAGTATCGGAACTACTGCTGCCTTCATCGGTGAAAGCTACAGTTTTCTTAAAAGAGATTTTTGGTTTTTGTTTTTAGCCCAATCAAGTTTAAGTAAGACATTGTCTTTGAGGAGTTGAAAGGCTTGATTGGCGTTTTGTAAAGAAAGATACTGCCAGCTGCGACGTTTAGAGCTTCTTGGGTTGTTTTGTTAAGGCCGTGATAAAAGATTTTGATGATATTTCCTTTGGTTAAATTGTGGCCGTGGCAATTTCTGAGCATTTCTTTTATACGAAGCCAAGCATCAGTTAGAGTTTCATGTTCATGTTGGGAAAATGCTCGGATTTCTTCGAGGATTCGATCGAATAATATTAGGGGAAATAATCGTCTTATAAAAGAGGTACAAAGTTCATCCCAGGATTTAATGGTTCCTTCATTGAGTTCATCCAACCAAGTTTTTGCTTCACCCGTGAGTGATACGGGAAACATCATTAGGCGGACGACTTCATTTTTAGTTTCTCTGTATTTGAACATATCACATACACCGAGAAATTTGTGAATGTGTTCGTGAGGATTGGTTTTAATTCTACCATCGAATTGGTTTCCTTTGATGAGAGTCAAATGGTTACCTTTAATGGCGAATTCATTTTCAGTTTCAGGAATGGTGATTGCTGGACCGGGAGTCGGGGCGACAACACGATCAGCATCCCACATGGGTTCATCATCAATGAGGTTGTGATTCTCAAGAAGATTTAGAAAATGACGAAAGTGGTTGGTATCAAGGACATGTGGATAGATTACTCTTGATTTTTCTAGCCGTTCGTCCCTTCGTTCAAATGGGACTCTCCTGTTTCATCGATAAAGTCTACGATTCAAGGTTTGTTCAGGTTCGGCTAATGGTTTGACAAGTTCAGAATTGGAAGCATGTGTATGCATCCAAAGTGAAATGTAGGATAACGTTTTTAGGAAAAAAAACATTTGACTGCAGAAAGTGTAGTGCACTTTCTGCAACGAAAGTTACAGCAAGTGAGCAGAGTGATTTTTTAAAAGAAGTGATTACTATTTGTTTGAATTACTAAGGAATGATTATAGAACAGTTTAAAGTCCCCGGCAACGGCGCCAAAAACTTTCATGTGTTGTGAAAGTTTTAAATTTATAATACTGATTTTACTGATTTTTAGACCAACACACGGGTGAAGTATAACCCACCCACGTATGTAGTATAATATTTCACGTAAGGCCAGGTCTTCCACAGGAATTTGGTTATGTTCGTATAATTACAATAATTAAAACAAATTATAATAACTTTTTTTAGTAAAATAAGAAGAGTAAATACAATGATAAGAGAATATGAAGAGATATGACTACTCGTGTAGTTTCATATAATGCAGCAGCGTTGGTAAAATAGTGATCTTAATTTTAATTCTTAAACTTATAATAAAAGGTTTTCATCATCGAAAAACATTTTTCACATACTAACTTGTTTTAACTCAAGTCACTTATTTTAGTTTTTAAACTCGATACAAGTAGTGTATCAAATAATAAAGTTACTATTTATATTGAATCTAATTTTGTTTACCAATTAAACGTAAGCGGATTCTCCAACCCAACGATAAAGATCGTAGACAAATCATTTAAACACATATATAGCACACAACGGGTCTTTCGATCCCTTTACCTTTATGAGTTTACAATCAAAGGTGATAAAGTTGACAAGATAAATACGATAGGATTCAATATAAACTTGGAGCTTATATGATACACAATATACCAAACACTTCTTTATTTATATTAATATAACAGTAGTCATGTATGATGTTTAGATCTCATGATACGGAGTTCATAATAACAAAGGTATAAATAGGGAAATGAGATTGCATACGAGATGCAGATAGGTAATGGGTTCATAAGATAACCGGTTACAAGTATCTGAAAATCTTATTTAAAAACCCAGTTATTTATACTATCTTATCAAACTGGCTTCTTGATGTTCGACTCGCTGGAATCGTGTGTGTAAAACACCAAGGATAGAATTAGAGTAATATTGGAGAGATTTGTAGAAGAGTGTGTATGTTGTTGAGTTATTGGAGTTGTCTCTAAATGGGCTGATTTTCGTCTCTATTTATAGCATGGTGATGGTGATGTGTAGTGCGGCGCACTTATTTAAAAGTGGGTGTTATTAAGGTATTAATGCTTTCATTAACTTCATGATGACAGTGTGGCGTACTTGGGGAAAAGTGTGTCATACTTGGTCTTCTTTTTATTCTTCATTCTTTATTATCTTCTATCTTGTCTTCCATAAGGCGTAAATACTTGTACTTTGAGTGCTTTTGAGTTAGGACTAACTTCAAGTGAACCTGCACACATTTCATGCTTTTAAGTATCAAAATTCTACGAGAAATGATGAAAATATATACAATAACGCCGCCTAAAACATGTATAATTAAGGCGTTATCAGTTTCTAAGGATAATTTATTTTATTTTAATGCTATTCATCGTGATGGTATTTTTGAGATTGATATGCATAATCATGTATCAATTGAGCGCTCTATTTACACATGTAGCAACAAGAAATCCAAGCGCAACTTAGATTCTACTTTTATATGGCATTGTCGTCTTAGCCATATAAACAAGAAACGTATTACAAAGCTGAAACACAATGGGATTCTTAAATTGATTAATGATGAGTTATTTGACGTATGTGTATCTTGTAAATCTGGTAAGATGGCAAGAAAGCCTTTCACCCATGCAGGCGAGAAGGCTAATGAACTACGTAGACTCATACATACTGATGTATGTGGCTCATTTAGAACCACGTCGAGAGAAGGTGCTAACTACTACGTTAGTTTTAATGACGACTTCAGTAGATATGGTTATGTTTACTTGATTAAACATAAACACGTAGTCTTTGAAATGTTCAAGACATTTCAAAACAAAGTAAAAAATCAACTCAGAGTTTTTAGATCATCTGATTTAAACGACCAACTACAACGTCACATATGACACATGAGGAAGGTACAACCTAACTATGAAGTACATCAACATATGTTACAATAGTACGTAGATGAATTTTTGCTGGTAAAACCATTCGATTTCCTACTTCTAATAAACGTAATTGACTCAATTCTACATCTTTTGGTATCGTATAACTGTCAAAAGTGAGTGACTATTCATCGAAACAGTTATAGTCCGAATACTCATAAGGTTGGGTCGACGCTCATAACTGTACTTGCAAGTTTTCCCGCAAAAAGCTCTCCACGCCTATTCTTAGAAATAAGTCTCTTTTTCTTTAGTTAATACCGACCGTAAGACCCTTTACGAGTAAGGGGAATCGAAGGTCGGGGCACTTGAGTAGTTTTTTTTATTCAAAAGTATTCTATACAATCAACTTTTGCTAATAATCGTAATAATCAGACCGGGTTACCAGTGAGTCGGACGGTGTATTTATCCGTCAGATTATAAACAGATCAGGTGAGGTGTGTGAGTGGTAAATGTGTGGGATTGTTTAGATGGACGGGTATGGAGCAATGAACCGGCGGGTATGGACCGAGCTCAAGCACTAAAGGCCAGATGGTTGCATAAGGTGTTCATGGGCTTTGTACTTTAGTATAATTTATAAAAAATAGGGGGAATCACGGGGGAGGGCGGCAGGGTGAGGGGGTGGCTCAAAACAAAACAGTCTATAAAAGGCGGGAGTCGGGCTTAGGGTGGTCGCAACTGTGGGTTAAACGACTCACGTGTGTTTGGGTGTTTTTGTTTTTTGGGATATTTGGTACGGGTTGAAGAGGAGGTGTGGAAATCGGTGGTTGTTGTATGGTTTAGGTTTGAGGGGGATGGATGGGGGGGGGTTTTTGAGAGGGGGTGGTAGGAAGGGAGGAGGGGTGTGTTTGTGTGTGCGTAGGAAGGCCGGGGGTGTGGTGGTGTGGGGGGGGCAGTGGGTGCGGGGGCGTGGGTGGGGGGTAGGGGGTGTTGTTTTGGGTGGGTGAGGTGGTGGGGGGGGGGGAGGGGTGGTGCTTTAGCGTGAGAATGTAGCAGACGGGAGTAAGTTTGGGATTGAACGGGAGGTGAGGGGGGGGGGGAGTTGAGGTAGGGGGGGTTTGAGGGTTAGGTAAATTGTAGGGGCGTTTTTTTGTTTTTATTTTGTTTTTTTTTTTTAATCACATTTTTTTTTTAATTGTAATTTTTTTTAAAAATTAATTAATAAATACCATTACTATTATTTCATGCAATTAGATCTGATATAATTATTGCCTCATTATTGCCAATCATTTTAAATCCTCCATTTTTGATAGATATTATAAAGTCAATTTTTAGTTTCCCCCAACCCCTCAACATTACGTGATGTATTAATAATGGTTTCGTCCATAATCATAAGTTGCCCCATACATATGCGTTTGGAAAGTGCATGGATTAACATAGGCACTTTGCCCACGTTAGGGACAGATGGTGTCCATGGGAGACTTAACAGAGAATGGGGTATTTTTAATATTGAATCATGCCATGAGACACACAGCGTCGAATGGTCAAGCGAGTTTTTGCGAGTCTTTTTCATTCATAAAAAAAAGTCGTCCAAGAAAGAAATATGGAAAGCTTTGTTAGTTGTAACTTCTGTGTTGTTGGGCGATTGGGTCTATTGGGGTGGGTATGTAGGCGTAGATTCTGTGTGTGTTTTTTGTCTTTTTTTTTTTGTTAGTTGTTTTTGTAGTAGATGTGTGCCATGGGGATGTCTCTGTCTTAAGTTTGTGGGGTGCGTTTGTTGTGTGTTTTGGTGTGTTGTTTTATTCTGTCGATGTTTTGTATGTTCATCGTTTTTCCGTTTTTTTTTGTTTTTTTTCTTTTTTAGTGTCCTAATCAAAAGTGCCATGTTTGGAATTGATGATAACAAGGCACTTGGCCCAGATGGATTCACTTCAAAAAATTTCAAGAAAGCTTGGTCTGTGGTTGGTGTAGATGTTTGCAAGGCTGTTAAAGATTTTTTTTAGGGAAAATCACAAAAATACCCAATTTTACAAACTCACTTCACAAAATACCCAACTTATTAGCCAAAATGCCAAAATACCCATAAAAATCTCAAAATTCAACACTTTTGCGAAATTGAGAAAAAAATCGAAACATTTGCGATAATTTTTGAAAATATCGCAAATATTTCTAAACATTTGCGATTTGTTTAATAAATATCGCAAATTTGCGATTTTTTTAAAAATCGCAGATTTTAGATAATATCTAACATTTGCGATTTTAAAAAAAATCGCAAATTATCTAAAATTTGCGATTTTTCTAAAAAAAATCGCAAATGTTCGATTACCCACACTCTTCTCTTCTCCACTTCGCAATGAAAAAACACCATCTCTTCTCCACCTGCGATTTTTTCTTCGCAAAAAACCCAACCCCATCAACCCTGCGATCTTGTTTTCGCAAAAACCCCACCACACCCCGCAACAAAATTGCGATTATAGAAGAAACCCGCAAAGTGTTGTAAAAGGGTTTTGCGATTTTTGAACAAATAATGGATAAAGAAGCCGCTGTACGTTTTCATGTTAATTAGCTGTTGAATTACTGATTTTTTCGTATTATTGTTTTTTCAAATTTTTATAGTTTGATAGATGTGGTTTTTTCGAATTGGGGGTTTTGAAAAAGTTTCGGCGCTGCTTACAAGTAGGCCACTTTGGTAGTGGTTTGGTTTGTATACTTATTTGTTATAGAATAAATGTAGGAAGAATAGAGTTATCCAAGTTATTAGGATTTGCCTGTTATAGGTACGGTTTGTTTTATAAAACACGGAAGTGGTTAAATGCATAGATCACCGTTCTTAGGAGTTAGCATGGGAACTGCCATGATACTGTAGGTAAGAAGAAGCTGGGATAAGCAAAGGTTAAGCTTTGGAGTTTCGATAAAGGGGAAGGATGACCGGGTGAGGGTTTAAAGGTGAATAAAGAGATTACTATAAGTGTCCGCGTAAATATGTCCAATAATAGGAGTTAAATGATGACGCTTTAGGTGTTTCATATTTAACACGTGACATTATCTTGAGAAGTTTGGTAGGATGGACAAGATACAAACATTGACATCAGAGAATGGCGTTGTCATTTTTAGCAAGAGCACTTGTTGCTTGTGCTATGCTGTGAACATTCTGTTCCATGAACTTGGGGTTGAACCCTTGATTCACGAAACCGACCATGATCCTGAGGGTCGGGAAATAGAAAAGGCTCTTGTGAACCTAGGATGCAACTCACCACCTCTGCCAGCTGTATACATAGGAGGCAATCTCATCGGGTCCACCAATGAGGTGATGACACTTCACCTTAGTGGGGCTCTCATCCCACTCGTGAGGCCATACCAGACACTAGCTTAGAGTGGGTGCGCAATCTGAAGAAATAAGTTCGGTCAAGACCATGTGTGCTAGTTACTTCTCAACTCAAATATGGAGCAGCTTGCTTTCGTATTTGATTAGCTTTCATTATTAGTGTAACTGTGTAAGGCGATTAGCTTTTATGTAGTATGATATAATTAGAATATTACTAGCTTTTAGGTGATGAAACGACATGGCTATCCTTTATATGAATGTGACTTTAAAGTATAATCTAGTGCACTCTTCTACTCTTTTTGCCATGTTCTGACATTGTAATATGTGTGTGTGTGCGCGCGCGCGCGTGCCCGCGCTAAATAGAACTTAAAACAAAAATGAAAGAGAAGGGAAGAAGGAAAGTACCGTATGTGACTAAAAGATGTCAACAGCAGGCAGTAATAAGGACCTGCAAGAGTGCACGGTGCTTTTGTGCCAAAACCGACATACAAGCCACATGCATACCATAAAAAAGGTTTCCTAGTGTCTTGTGTTAGAAAAGAAACTGTTATTTCTTTTGGGGCGGATAAAGAATAGTTTATTGTAGAGCACCACTGGGTAAAATTGTTATGATCGGGCATACCGTTGGTAAGTCTTGGATCCAGAATAAACCAAAGTATCCATAAAATTCGGTTAAAGAATCCTGGATGCTTCAATATGGAGCAGCTTGCTTTTGTATTTGATTAGCTTTCATTATTAGTGTAACTGTGTAAGGCGATTAGCTTTTATGTAGTATGATATAATTAGAATATTACTAGCTTTTAGGTGATGAAACAACATGGCTATCCTTTATATGAATGTGACTTTAAAGTATAATCTAGTGCACTCTTCTACTCTTTTTGCCATGTTCTGACATTGTCAATAGCAGGCAGTAATAAAGACCCTCAAGCTTTCATTTTCATTCACTATTTTCTAATAATTATCTTGTTTTGTTTCTTTCATCATATTTGTAAAGTGAAAACATATTCATGTCAGATTAGCAATCAGAAAAGAGTTATTCAAATGCAAAACACTTTAGATTACGAACTATGATTGCTAACACTTTTTTTCTTTTGCAGCCGCCGATTGTAACAATTAAGGCAAGAATTGATGTTGTTAAGGAGATATGTGAAGCGCTCACTCCTACCCAATTTGAAATATTCGAGAAAACATGTTTTGGGCATTGGCTCAACGTTGGCCTAAAAAAGAATAGCCAACTTTTGATTCATACGGTACTTGCTTGTATGGTCGAAGGCAAAGAAAATGAGCTCTCATTTCTCATATTAGGTAAACAAATTCACTTTAGACGCCAAGAGTTTTGTTTGGTAACCGGTTTACGTTTTGGTTGCAATATGTATATGAAAAAGTGGGTGAAGAACTTGACTGACAACCCATTTAGGAATAGGATTTTCCCTCATATTAAAGCAAACGTTTCGGTTAAATTAGGCGATGTTATTGATATTTTTGATAAGATGCGTAAGCGTACGCTTGTTTTGGAAGACAATGATGCAGTTAGGATATGTCTTTTGGTGTTGTTACAACAAGGATTCTTGGGCCACCAATTGTCACACAATGTTTCTGATGATATGTTGAAGTTGGTTGAGCATTTATCAAATTGTTGGAATATTTTTCCATGGGGGTCGTATATTTGGGAATATACATATTCGCAGCTTAGAGATGCTTTACATAAACGCAAGTTGCTTCATGATGCCAAGCGCGAGAAAGGGGAAAAAATCCAATACACGATGACTGGATTTGTTTGGGCTTTTATGGTAATTTTTACTAGGTTTATTTGTTATACATGTTTTATTTTGTTTTTTATGTTGTTTTTACTATTTTATAGATATGGATATTGGAGGCCATCCCAGCTACACATCGTTATGTCCACAAACAGCCGACGGAGAAAATTCCGAGGGCTTTGGCTTGGGAGTCGACACAACCGTTTACTTGGTCGAGATGTTGTACTTTGTTCGTTGGTGATCAGTTAGCCCCACCATTGGAAACCCTTACACCTACTAAAGCCGAGAGCGAGACTGATTGGTGGAAGGCCTCTTTGGAGTATTTTGAAGGTAAACATGTTTACAATATATAACAATAGTAGTAGTAGTTTACACAATATGTAAAATAAAATAGCAAAGTTTACAATATATACATTCCGTAGTAGTAGTAGTTTTATATAGAAATAGTTTCAATTTTTATATAATAGTAGTTAAACACTTAAATCATAAAAAATTTAACAACTTTTAAGATCGAGAACATAGAACAAGTAAAGACAGATTGTT
This sequence comes from Tanacetum coccineum, assembly GCA_026074375.1. NCBI lineage: Eukaryota > Viridiplantae > Streptophyta > Magnoliopsida > Asterales > Asteraceae > Tanacetum > Tanacetum coccineum. The sequence continues at coordinate 65,329 of BQNB010004495.1, read as the reverse complement.
TGTAAGATGCGTTTTTTTGACCAAACATAAATATGCTTTTGAAGGTAAACATGTTCAAAGTGAGGTAGTAAGTGAGCAACTCGACATTGAAAAAGACGGCATAAGTGAGAAGAAAAAGAAGAGAAGTTCATCAGAATCATCATTGCAAGACCCTACGTATGACCAGTTGATGACGACAGTTACTAAATTGGAGGGCACTGTTGCTACTCTCACTGAGACCGTTTCGACTTTACATGGTACTATTGGTACTTTAGAGTCTCGATTGCTTACGTTGGAGGTATGTTATTTGTAAAGCCTAGTTCATTAGTAATATATTATTTTCTTATTGAAATTTTTTTACATTGAAGTCTTAACAGAAAACAAATGATAATTGAATTTTTTGTTGATGGAGGATTTATGTTGAAATGTTTTGTTGAAAATATATGTTTTTATTAATAATTGGTTATTTTATGATTTGTAGGGCGATGCACGTGTTAGTACTCTCACTCAGACCGTGTCTAGTTTACAGTGTACTATTAATACTTTAGAGTCTCGATTGCTTGCATTGGAGGTATTTTAAATGTATATGATTTTGATTATTTAGTTTGAACGTCTTGCTTTTAAGTTTGATATTAATTTTTTTTGGTTATTATATGATTTGTAGGGTGATGAACGTGACTTTGGAGTCGTGTCGGATGGAGACATAGCACCTTACATGTCACCGGGACTGTCATACACATCACCGGCATCGACTGCACAGAAATCTCTCCCGTTGGCTCATCGACGTAAATTACGTGTCAGGCGCACTCCATTGAAGCTTAAGTCACCAATGAGATGTTATTCACGTAAGATGCGTTGCACCATACCACCACCAACATCCACTACCATGGCCCATGTTTCAACCATTTCGGTACCCATGACGACTACGAAGGTATATATCACTAAACAATTTGTTTAATTGTTGACTGAATTTAAGATATAATGATGGTCTTTAACTTGTATTTTATTGTTTTCTTATATAACGAAAGGTGTTGAAAGATACCAAAGATGCGGCCAAAGATGTTGCCAAAGATGCGGCCAAAGATATACATATAGATGCTTCAGATTCAGCAGCCCTCAAATCTTTTTGCAAAGAAGATGAATTGCAATTTATAGGATTGGAGAAAGGTGACAAGCCAGACTACGCTTTGCCAGATTTGAGTAAGATTAAGAGGAAAAAATATCCCATTTATAGTACATTTGAGAAGAAGAAGACAGATTGTTACCTTGATTGTCTTCCTAAAGGACTCATATGTGAACCTAGCTTTTGGGATGTTCTTTACCCGGGAGGCGAAAAGGCTGAGTACCTAGAAGAAGGGAAGCTTGATGGATTGGTAAGTATACTTTTCGATTCTTAAAAAGCATTTACAATAGTATCTACAAGTGTTCATTATTGTATTATTTCAACAGCACATCAATGCCTTTATCGAGCTTATGATGAGAAAGAGGCCTCATAATGCACAGTGGACTCTTGGGCTTAGCGAGCTAGTGGCGTTTCATATTGATAGCGGTATGAGATTGAGTATGGTATCGGTTGTGGATGCGCTTCGAGCAACCATAGATGGAACAAATCCGAGGTATCCATCATGGCACAAAATCTCACAAGTAAGTTATTTTTAAACTGAATTTTTAGCAGTTTTAGTTCTTTTAGGCAGATTTTAGCTGAATTTTTTATTTTTAAACTTTTTTGAGTTGTTTTAAGCGGTTTTTAGCAGTTTTTTAGGTGATTTAAGTAGTTAAGCAGGTTTTTGTTGTTTAAGCCGATTTGAGGAGATATATAGCTGATTTTAGGTGTTTTTAGTTCTTTTTTGAAGATTTTATCAGATTATAGTTGATTTTAGGTGTTTTTAGTTTTTTTTAGTTTTTTTGAGCAGATATTAGCTAACTTAAGCAGTTAAGCAGATTTGAGCAGATGTAAGGATTTTTTAAGCAGTTAAGCAGATTTGAGCAGTTTTAAGCATAGTTTTGAGCAGTTTTTTTCCCTTTTTAGGTGTTTCCCTTTAATATATGTATTGTTTTTTGCAGGTTTTTTTCCCAATCAATCTCGGTAACAAGCATTGGGTTGCTGCAGCATGGAACCTTAATGACTATGTTTTGATGGTTTATGACAGTCTTGAGAGTCCCGAAAATGGTGAAAAAATTGTAGAATTATTGAAGATATGGAAAGATTTCATAAAAAAAGACTTGGAAAACATGAATTGGTTTGAAAATACAAAGCTTGATCCGAAATGCTTTAAGATCTCGCTAAGATATATGAGCGACGTGCACACTTGATGTTGGTGAAAAAAACTTAAACATAGTTCAATAACACTAATAAGAAATAACATAGTTTAATAACAATACAAGACAACACTAAAAAAAAATATCGACATTAAAAGTTTTGGTGATAATGTGGGATTGAAATGTCAAGAGTATAGAGCTAAAATGGCGTTAATGTTGTATGAAACTAGGTGCGAGCGAGCTGTGTAGAACCATTTCTTGATGTTTTTATATTTTTAAATGTTTAATAGAAATGAAATTACGATTCTTTTGTGATGAAATTATGACTATATCGAAACGTTCTTTTGATGTGTTGGAACACTTCACACTTGATGTTGGTGAAAAAAACTTAAACATAGTTCAATAACACTAATAAGAATAACACATAGTTTAATAACAATACAAGGACAACACTAATAATGAAATAACATAGTTATAACAATTACAAGACAAACATAATAAGAATAACATAGTTCAATAACCAATACACCACTTACTCACAACAAGTATCATATTTCAAAGCCCATAAATTCCCTTGATGTGCTAGTCCAGAACCTGAATTAACAAACTGATGTATCCTTGTGGAAAAACCTTAACTTTGTTTTTCACATGTAAATGTAAGATAATCGGCCCGACGATTTAGGGGTAAACGAAGGTGCAAGCAACAACACTGAATACATTGACGAACGGAGTATCTGAAGCAACCGACCTCCATACGCTAATAGCTCTTTCTCGTCGGATATGTGAGAGACATTGCTTAGTAGTTACTAATTATTTTTGGCCAATCTAAATCTCGTCGATTATGTAGTAGTAGCTCCGTTTGTTTAATGATATTAATTTGGTACCAGAATATGCATAACGCCAACGAAAGAGAAAGATCTCTTATTCTGTTAGTTACTTTTAAGTCATCAATCCCAAAAATGAACCCGTTGTCGGCCCAGGCTACAATAAAGAAACTTGAACTTACATGCCACACAACGTATTTCAATTGTTGTCCCATTACTTGTTACAAGGTCTCAATTTCCCATCTCATCGCCTCCTCACAAACAACCCAGTCTTAGTTGCCCGCACCTACTCCCACTTCCTGCTGCCTCACGACCCTACCTCTATACGGCTCGCCTGCCAGCACGGGCCCCCCACCGCCGTTCTTTAAAATGTCCTCATCCTCACTCGCCCCCTTCCTCATCGTTATTTTCCTAACGTACTCCCTGTGTCCAACATTTTCCACCGTTTATGACCAACACCTTCCTAATCTCTGTTGTTTTTATGGAGTTGTACGGCCAATTGATGGAATACCAGCAGAGACAGGGTATTATCCTAACGATTTTGTTCATCACCAAATGGATGAGTGTTTGGTTGAGACAATTTTGTTAATTAAAATGTATCCTGCCTTCCGAGAGTATATTAATGGGTGTTGTATGCATCAATTAAGGGTCGGTAATATAAGTTAGAAAAATATCTATTTATCTTGCTAAAAATCCTGGCAAATTCTTATCTCTCAACTAATGAAATTTTGCAAATATCGTATCTATGAATAAAGTTGTACTTTGTGCTGTCGGCAGGTGCCGTATCTAGCAAAAATCGTATCTCGCAAAAAAATAAATTTCGCAAAATCTTATCTCTGAATAAAGTTTACTTTATGGGCAGGTGTATTCTAGCAAAAATATCTTATCTCGCAAAAATAAATTTCGCAAAAATATCGAATCTCTGAATAAAGTTTTGTACTTTGTGGCAGGTGTAATCTAGCAAAAATCTTATCTTTGAATAAAATATAAGAGTATGCCACCTTATTTCCTAAAAACATTTCATTATCGGATCTTACCCAAGCTTTTACTGTATCCGTGAGTCTGGCTACACCATCATACATTGGAAATTACTTATGGTATGTTTTTGCTACATTATATTAATACTTATATTCTAAAAATACTTTGACCAATAAATCTTGTTTCTATAATGCACAGATGAATTTCCGTACATGTTTTCAATATTATTACACCATGAAGGGCGTTTCTCTGGTTTTCCAATAAGGAAATACTTACATGGAAAGATACATGAAGTAGAACTTTTTTAAACATGATGTTTTTACAGGGAAGACTTGACATTATGATGAAAATCGTGGATCTACTGGAGTTGTTGAGAATATCGAGTCAAATGAGTATTTCTGCTATTTCCAAAAACCTAATTGTGATTTAAATGTTGGACTACAACAACTATGGACTGAAGAAGATTACATGGATCTATACATGTATATTGGGCACGGCAAGACGCAATGCCTTCACATATACATTGTAAAAGAGGAGATATAATCGAAGATGTGCGAGGGGTTGTTAGAAGCTAGTTCAAGTGCCGAATCGGAAGGCATTGTAATAATTTAATGACAATTATCATTGTCAATAATGTAATGTAATTTGTGAAAAAAAATCAAAAATGTAATGTAATTTCTTGATGTGTTAGAACACGACTTCGATGTTGGCGAAAAAAACTTAATAAAAAACAACATAGCTCAATAAAAATAATAAGAAATAACATAGTTCAATAACATTAATAAGAAATAACATAGTTGTTTAACAATACAATACGATACTGATAGATTATCATATTTCTACATTCCAACTAGAACATGACTTCACACTTGATGTTGTCGGAATAAAAACTGTATGGCACACTGACGGGAATCCACGGCGGTTTATGTCCACCTTTTAAAAACTTCGTTGTGTACATGATTTTTGGGTAATTTGTTCGCCCTTGGATCTAAAGCGATCACGGTTACGCGGCCTTCCTGGTAGACGTTTGTCCATTACAGGTGGAAGGACAGTTATAAGACCATCTGGTTTGTCCCATTCTGAAGGATGCCCAACATCATATAGTAAACCTCGTTGTATGAAAGCCTAAAAAACTCTTGTCTTGTAACATGAAAATGCAAAATAGTTTGCACTATGATTGGCGCAAGTGTGCATAACATCAATAAGATGGCCACAAGGTAACAGCTAATTGCCATTGTCCACGATACATGTCCTAGTATTTTTTGAATCAACTGTTGCATTTTTGTAATAATCAACAACATTGTAAAGGTAGTTTGCAGCGGGTCTTACAGTCCATGTGGTGGATTTTGCAATTCTTTGAGCTAATTTGGCCTCCGCCCAGGGTGTTAATTCATGTTTATGCTCATCTACACATGGTTTAATATATGTGAGTAAAAAATAAAAAAAATATAAATAAGCATAGTTTGGTATGTGTTTACCTGCTGTTTGTCGATGTTCAAAGTACCATTGCTGCAAAGATTTTATGAACCAATCAATCATCATACAAATCGGGAGTTTTCGAGAATGTCAAGACAAGGCGTTCACTGATTCCGCACTATTGGAGGTCATGTAATTATAACGCATACTGAGGAAGTGAACTCTTGCCCACTTTTCAAGATCAATCATATCAAGTTTTACTGTAGCGATACTAGGCAAACCAATCACGTAATGTTACTAAAACGTTCCTTCTAAAGCTCTGAAATCCGATATGCTTTACATGCTTTCCAAAAAGTCTTCCTTACTTAATAAATCGAGGACACTTTTCACGGAAGTTCATCAAACATGTGACTGACAACAACGACCATGAAAACGCATTTGGAAATTATCTTTAATGGCGAGCTAATGGATACAGCTCCATCAGATATGATCGGTAAAGTGATCTTGCTTACCAATTAAACATTCCTTAAGTTTCGTCATAAAAACAATTCCAAGAATCTAAATGTCTCAGGACTTTCCCACTCAATATGCCAAGTGGTTAGTTAAATCTGATTATTACCATACTTTGCAACCGCTAGATCATTGTACCAAAAATTCACCTTTAAGATGTGCACCATCTATTATAATTAAGTAGGTCGCATGTGTAACACAGAATGTACGTTTTATAATAAAAAATCTTCAATTAATTAGACATAATTTTAATAGCATGAATAATAAATTTATTTTTTCGTAAGAAATAGTACTTACCACAGCACCGATGGCAAGAAAAAAAATCTCAAATCTGTCTTCATCGTCAGTTTCTATATGTGTAATAGTCCTTGGGTTTTATAGTTTCAAATTGTGCATACAAGGGGAGTTCAGGAAACGACTCCTGAGAGTCCATCTCAACAATGCAAAGCATAAACCTGATGGCGTTATCGTTGTGGTGTATGGGATAAGAAGGAAAAACCACACAAATAACAATGAACAAGGAATTCAATAACCCATCAAGGTGTGACACCAACCGGGACTTCAAGAGAAAAACTCTCTTTTTTCTATATACTTCATCACTCTTATTTTTTCAACACCTAAACCTATTTACATTTATAGGGTAAAGAAAGTCAATACAATCTTTGACTAGAGAAAAGTCAAAATACAATCTGTGACTTTCACATAAAGAAACTAATCACTTCCTAAATCTAAAATATTCTTTTAACATAAAATAGTAACATTAAAAAAAAATTAGATTGCAATCTATAATTTATTCATTTTCCCCTTCAATCTTCTTCAAATAATTAAACACTTGGACTTCACGTGTTGACGAAGAAAGAACCGACGGTGCTAAGCAGAGAGTCGGAGCCTCGAACATGCCCTGCTCATTTCCTTCCCTCTTGAAAAAACTCGTCCTCGGTTTTATCCTTCCAGTCTCAAACTCTGTAAACTTTTTAAACCCCCCTCGTTTATTTAACACGGCCTCTCTTTAGAGAATCACGTTCCATCATGCCAACTCATTCGATGATCTTGAAGGTGATGTGACATCTTCTCACTCACGTGGCCGTTTTTTGCCTCAGGCGGCGGGACTCTTACGGTTAGTTGAATTTTGGAATCCGTCTTGAATTTCTTTAACTTTTGTAAGGAGGTCTTCATTCTACGACACAATGGTCCTCATTGGTTGTCGAGTCGTTGCCTCGGTCGGCGAATCTAGAGCTATGTAACCAAATGGCCTTTCCACGTTCGCACGGATCGGGTTAGTTGCCTCAGGCGTGCGTGCTACGATTACCAACCCCTCGACGAACACGTCGGCCATTGGTTACCTAGCAGTCTTGATACCAAATGATGGCGTTATGATTATGGTTTGAATGGAAGAAACCACACAAAGAACAAAGAACAAGGAATTCAATAACCCATCAAAGGGTGCCCAACCGGGACTTCAAGAGAAAACTCTTTTTTTTCTTTAAACTATCTATCTTATTTTTCCAACACATAAACTATTACATTTATAGGGTAAAATAAGAAAGTCAATATACAATCTTTGATAGAGAAAGTCAAATTAATCTTTGACTTTCAAATAAAGATAAAGAAACTAATCAATTCATAAAATCTAAAAATCTATCTTTTAACAAAAATAAGAACATTAAAAAAAAATAGATTGACAATTATAAATTGTCTCATGTTCCCATTCAATCTCTTAAAAATAATTAAACACTTGACTTCACGTGTTGATCGAAGAACCGACGGCTAAGCAAGAGGAGTTGGAGCTCGAACAATGACCCTGCATCATGGTTTTTTAGGCCGGAGGGAGAAACAACGTAGTCGATGTTACTTGGTTGGCCAAGAACGATTGCCGCTAGGGTTACGCCTAGGTTTATCCTTTTTACCCACTCGTATACGAATCCGTATCAAGTGGTATCAGAGCTCAGGAATCTCGAGATGTCTGCACCAAGAAGAGATCGCCTACCACCAACAAGTCGATCGCCCGCCGATGGGGCAACAGGTAACGATGAACGCGATCCCCGCGACGTCGAGATTGAAAGACTTCGTGAACGGGTTCGTGAACTTGAAAATACACAGAGATCAGGCAGATCGAAAATGGATCCGAAGAGCTCGAGGTAAACTGGGAATGAGGAGCATCCTCCTAATGGCGACATTATCTATGATTACCCTCCCGCGTATGATGAATATGAGGATGAGGAATGGTATTCTTGGATGACCGGGTACCGGAGTTACTTATGATCCAATGAAAAGGGTGTGAAAAATACAGGATAGTGCTCCAAGGTGGTCAATGCGGTTGACTTTGTTGACCTAGATTTTACTAAGACTCTACGGAGCATCATGGATAGAAAAAAAAATTATGTTGATGGTCCCACGGTGGTGACAGGTGGTCCTGTAGCCTCCATAGGCAAACCCTTTCCGTTCGTACCGGAAGTACAGCGGAGAAAACCGTGACGAAGCTCAAATTGGGTGATGATGAAGGCCTCATGCAAATAATGACAGTGGATTTAGGTTTATATGTGAAGAATGATTTTTTTAACAAAATTGGTCTAGTGGATTGTGGACCACAAGATCAAATGGGAAGAAAAGATTATGAGGGGCCAACTACTACTTCTTTGGATGTGCTTAAGTCACTATCGTCAAAAATTGCTAAACAAATGTGTTGGGTGCTGTGCTATTTGAGCGGTTTAAATTGATATCAAAATTGATCGGTTCAATGCTCCCTACGACCCAGGTGGTACAGGTCGTTACCGGGTGAGACGACCCGTGAAGTTAAGTTGTTTAGGCGGGTAATGGTGACAATAATAAATGGGAGTCGGGTTGATGTTCCATTTGACCCAGGTGACTTTGCTTCCGAAGGCAAAACTCGAGGACGTGTTTTTTCGAAATGAGGGGGGAGATTGATGCAGGATCTGGACTGACCGGTGATCTGACCGACCCGAAACTCGCGAGATGACCACTGGAAAACAATTATGGGGATTATATCTATGACTTAATATTCCAAGTTTATCTTTATTTTAGTAATAGAATAATAACCAATTGTTATTTGATTAGAAAAAAGCATTTAATTTCTAATCAATTACATATTTAGGAATAGAAAGTCAAATCAATCTTTATTTAGATTGATTAGGTTTTAATGTCTTTCCTTATTTTAGTGGTGCTAGGATTAGTATAAATAGGGATTTGGTGTTTTGTGTAAAAAAGGTAGTTTTTTTAAGAATTGAATAAATGAATTTCTCTGAAACAGTTCTTGTTTTTGTTCATTCGGTTGGCCGGGGAGACAAACGCCGTCGATTGTTACTGGTTGGCCAAGAGTTCCGATTGCCGCTAGGGTTACGCTAGGTTTATCCTTTTTTACCCATGTATACGAATCCGTTATCATAACCATTTTAGCTCGCCAAGCTTGAGAATATGAAATATCAATTTTGAACCTAGCATTCATATCTGTCATATTCTCTTTCCCTCCTATATATCCTGCTTACTCTCAGACATTACCACTTTCAAGATTATGACCAAGTACTTTGGGAAGCATTACGATGATGTGGGTGAATTTGAGTTTTAGTGCAGGTATGATGGTCGACAAAAGCTGTTACATAAAACTTTTTATAGTCTTTCGGTATATATGCTCGAAATAACCACCCACATGTGTCAACAACACATTTTGCATATACCCTGTGAGGGTCCGATCTTGGGTATCTAATTTGAAATCCCTCTTCAAGAGCTTTTCTACCCAAAACAATTTTTATTTGTTCTTTACTATCAAAAGTTTCATGTAAACGAACAAAGGATAATGTTCCAGAAACTTTACCCTTTTTTCTTCATATCTAGGACTGGTGTTTTGAGTAGGGGAGGCATATTCCAAAATTTATCCTCCTTAAAATTCTTGTTCGCAACGGGTGTTGTTTCCGCATCCTCATCAGATTCACTACTCTCATCCTCGCCAGATAATCTTTTTACTTTACCAAAAACACTACCCATTATCTTTTCTCCGAAAGGCCGTAATTTTTCATCATCTAGCAAATCCCTTTCGTTAGGCTTTTTGTTTTTTGGTGAACCAACAACCTGTTTTAGTTTACGATTAGCTGAATCACTTTGAGGATCCTGCATAGGATACCCAGGAAATCCAGGCACATACATAGGATTTCCAGAAAATCCATGCATTTGTTGATAACTAGGAACATTTTGATAAAAACCACCACTACCAGGAAATACAGGAATTGGTGTTTGGGAAAATTTGTGTGGCATGATATTCGGTTTGATATACATTTACAGACGGGGTAGCATGAATAAAATTGCTTTGTTGATTGCTTCCCGAATTTGATGATTGTCTACCATTTACACTAGACTCAACAATACACAACGTAACAATTCTACTACTTTTAACAACAAATTCCATAAATTCATTGACTTCCAAATCATCACATACCTCTACAATATCATTATCCGAATTGTAAGTTACCATAAAATCACTATTAGCATCGATTTCTAGCCTCTCGGATACCGCTTCTAGTAAACATGAATATGATGACAACAATGGTAAAATTAGTGTACGTTTTACACAATTTAAAGGCATATACTCCAACGCACCATCTACTCTTTCCCATGCACCTCCTTTACACACACGTATTTTGACGGTTTCTTTGACGGATTCCATGGCAATTTGAGGTTTTTGTGATTTTTTTTTTGAGTTTTTTAGTGAAAAACACGGAATTAAGCAAGAAATAACAATATAACACACTTTATCCAAAATCTGCAAGAAAATCTCGCAAAAAACAGAAAATCTCGCAAGTTTTATCCACAAGTTTGCGATATTTAAAAAATACGAATTTTTGCGATATTTCTGAAAAATATCGCAAATTTTTGATATTTTTATCTAAAATTTGCGATATTTTTCAGAAATATCGAAAATTTGCGATATTTCTAAAAAAAATCGCAAATTGAAGATAAAAAAATCTAAAATTTGCGATTTTTAATAAAATTTGCGATTTTTTCTAAACTTTGCGATAATTTTAAAAAATATCGCAAAATTTGCGATATCGCAAAATTTGCGATATTTTTTAAAATTATCGAAATTTTTCGATTTTTTTCTCAATTTCGCAAAAGTGACGAATTTTGCGATTTTTATGGGTATTTTGGCTAAAAAGTTGGGTATTTTGTGAAGTGGAGTTGAAAAATTGGGCATTTTTGTGATTTTCCCTTTTTTTTATTTTATTCAAATCTACTTAATGAATGGATTGTGTTGAACTTTTTATAAAATGTTCCTAACCGTTTGACATTATATGGTCCTTAAAACTCTTTGTGTAGCCTTTTAGGCTGTCAATATTCACTTTCACTTTTGGTCATTCACTTGTGGTTCCTCGTAAAGTATTTGTACCAATTGTTTTTTCTCCCTAAACAAGCTACTACTAAGCTCAATTCGTAGTGAATCGCTCACAGAATCAACTAAGAAGAATATGATTAAAACACACCGAGAATGCAGCAGACTTTGTTTCTCCATTTCATATTTATACAGTAAAATATTCCTCAAAAAGAAGAGCTCATGCATAATCAAATTATGGGCTCAAAGAGTCTCCAAATGCAGCGATACGTAAATGTATAGAACCCAACCCGAACAAGGTAAACATCAGTGAAAAATCGATGCACCATGCTCTGATCACACTGGATTCACACAGTTGTCACTGACTATCTGCACATCTAAAAGGAAAATTTGAAGTTTCCAAAAGCTTGATTACAGCAAAACCAGCATATATGAACTCCATAACAAGATCTACAAATCTTAATGCTTGATGTATGAATATGACAACAATAACAAGAAGTCAAGTTAAACAGAACAACTTTGTTGAAAATATCGAACAAGTACATGTGTACTTATTATCATATTGTTCCTGCAACAATAAGAACTGGAAACGGAAAATTCCCAGTTGGCAAATATCACGGATTTCCACCATCTGCGTGCTTTTTGGCATTCTGTTGTCTTCTCTCATTACATGCTTTGAGGTCTTGAACTTCTGTAAACAAATACAGTCAAACGGTAAGAAACTTGATTAATATTTTCTTTAACATAATCCAGTCATTGAGTAGATTTGATCAGTAAATAAATAACATCTTGAATCAATATCAGATGGTCAGAAACAAGGATCATACCTTTCTGGCAAGCCTTCCAATTTCTATTAGAATTAACAAGACAGTCCTGCAATTATTATAAACATAGACTTTCTTATTTCTGTTTTAGGATTCTGCAATGAATAGCATATAAAAACTGCAATGAACAGCATATTAAAACGGTAACCACATGTTTCATATACCTGTAATGATAAATAGAGAAACGAGCATTGTTGGAGCTGCTTCACACTCTCATCTTCTTCACCTGCATCGTCTTTGTGAACCGATGATGGTGGCGGTGGATTCATTACGACTATGTGAATGAAGGTTTTATATTAAAAACAGAAGCAAATAAATATTCCTAGTTCCTAATACACACTTGCTGGTCATGGTTTGGTTTCACAATGTAGCCAGTATTCTACTGCTATTGTAAATAATCTTCCCACATCGGTATGTGATAAGAAACTTAAGTCCCTTATAAGCTACAAGTATCCTTTCATCATGGTTTTGGTTCAACATTGTTTTCGGATTTGAGGTGTTACAGCTATGGATTGTCATGTTCCTAGTTAGCTAATGTTACTGTCCGAAAAGACAAACTAAAACGCTGAATAAATAAGATTTCGTTGAGGCATTTCATCAAACACTTTATGAGCATGTAAAGTTAGAAACTCGTTCAGGTGAATGAAATGCAAATAATCTCTAGCTTGAGAAATGTTAAGAAATATGATATAAATCGAGAAGAAGAAAAGAAGTACCTCTCAAGTGATGCAACTTCGATCAAACACTTTTCTCAGTTGCGGGTTTAAGCAGATTAAGAGTCAAATATATGGGCCGGGTCCAAATTTGGAGACTATAAGTTCTACTAGTACTCATGTACTTATTTACGACTTTTACCTTGACAATATATATTTTTCTTCTACTTATGAAATTTGAGCCCAACGTTACACAACTCAAACCGAGTGAAACTTTTCTTTTTTCAAAGAGGTTGACGTAACCACTTTAAAGTTGTTTACAATAGTAATTGGCGGTTGAAACCTTTCATATTTAATGATAGTCACAAGCTTTTTAGGACTAGAGCACCGCTTAGTGGTTATAAATGAGTGGAAATGTTCGTGAGCTACTTCGATAAAAGCTCGAAATCAGCTAACCTAAAAAAACTCGAGCTTTGTTCGGAGCTAGTTAGATAGACGATCTCAAACTTATTTTGAAACGAGTCGTTCGAACCCGTGCGATGCACCGGGCTTAGTTTTGTTGGTAATCGAGGGTTTGATTATGCGAATCTGTGACTTGTAATATATGTTAATGCGTAGTGAAGTTGTGATTAGTTAGTAAAGTTGTCACGCTCTTCCATTTAGCACCCGTTGATCTCATTAAGTAACTAATAAACTATAAATGATTAAATTTTTTTAAAAGTAAAATTAAAAGAACATATTAATGTTGTAATTCGGCTACTTCAATTGTTCTATAACTTCTAAAAGGCAACTTGAAGAAACCGAGCATAGGCTTGAAATTTTTTTGAGAAGTTACCACCATAGGCAATTTTTTTTTCCTATTTCTTTCTATATTCAATGATCGCCGTATACAACCATTTTAATATTAATGGTATAATTGTTGTCTTGTTGAAAGTTACACCCAAACAACATAGGAACAATGGTGTCGCAGAAGTAAATCATGAGAAAAACTAACATGAAGATATGCTTTGGTATAGTG
>BQNB010004495.1:2328-49231 GCA_026074375.1 Tanacetum coccineum | reverse complement strand
ATACTCTTTGATATACACACAAAGTTTTTACTATTGTTATTTTGGATTTATCCAAGGTAACATACTCTTTACAAGGTAAATAATCGATCTAGGATTGGGATCAACAAGTGGTATCAGAGCTTGTGTTCTGAAACTTTGATCTAGAAAAAACTAACAAGAAGAACTCTTTACTCACAAAGAAGAGATGAAACTAGAAACTGCACAAATCACTACTACTGCAAAGTTGCCCATTCTCAAATAGGGTGAATATGATATGTGGAGGCTAAGGATTGAGCAATACTTTCAAGTTCAAGACTATGATCTATGGGATGTCATAGAGAATGGAAACTCATTCAAATCAGTAGTCTAAACAACAACAAATGCTGATGGTACCTCAACTTTACTAATACCAGGTCTTGTAACTACTGAAGAAAAGGCTCAAAAGAAGAATGATGTGAATGAAAGAAGTATGTTACTGATGGCACTTCCTAATGAGCATCTAATGACATTTAATCAGTACAAGGATGCTAAGACTTTGTTTACTGCTATACAACTAAGATTTGGTGGTAATGATGCCACAAACAAGACTCAGAAGACTCTTCTGAAGCAAATGTATGAGAACTTTAGTGCTCCAAGCACAGAGTCTCTTGACTCTATTTTTAACAGGCTTCAGAAGAATGTAAGTCAGCTGGCTATCTTGGGTGAAAATATTTTACAAGAAGATCTAAATTTAACAAGTCATGCATTTACCGACATATGTGGTAATTTTTGCTTTCATGTTGGGCCACCAGTATAGCTTCTTCAAATCTTGGTACATCTTGTCCGATCCAGAGTGGATCGAATACTTTGACTTATGCGACTCGTGCAAAATCAAAGCTCTCAAGTTACCAAAACAGGTTATCCAACTTCTATTCCTCAAGCATAACGTTCCGTCGGCACGTGGCTCTAATTTCTTAATCATGCCACATAAGTCTTCGGTTCTGTAATTCTCTTCCTTTCTCGCCTCAACCTAAGCGTTTAAGATTTGCACAGGGAGGTTTAAACCAATTGTCATAACCAAGGCTCGAACTCGTAGTGGCTTAGCTCTTCCTTTTCTGCTCAACGCGTCTGCCACCACGTTCGCCTTTCCTAGATGATAACATAACTCACAGTCGTAGTCACTTAACAACTCTAACCATCTACGTTGTCTCATGTTTAACTCCTTCTGATCTAGAATATGTTGTAAACTCTTATGATCAGTAAACACAACGCACATCATGCCGTACAGGTAATGTCTCCACATCTTGAGAGCGAACACCACAACTCCTAATTCCAAATCATGTGTCGTGTAGTTCTTTACATGGATTTTGAGTTGGTGGGATGCATAAGCTATGACTTTCTCCTTCTGTATCAACACTGGGCCTAATCCCTTGTAAGAAGCATCGCAATAAACCACAAAGTTTTCACTCCCTTCGGGCAATGCCAAAATCAGTGCACTACACAAATTTTACTTCAACGTTTGGAAAGCAGTTTCCTCATTTTCACCCCAATCGAACATGCTTTTTTAAGTCAGCTCCGTTATAGGCTTGGCAATCTTTGAGAAACCTTTGATAAATCGTCGGTAGTAACCAGCAAGACCTAGAAATTGATGAATTTCTATTGGAGTCTTGGGTGATTCACAATCCTTGATTGACTCAATCTTTGCAGGATCCACGTAAATGCCTTCCCTATCGATCATGTGACCAAGAAATTGTACCTTCGACAGCTAAAAATCGCACTTCGAGAACTTGGTGTACAATTCTTCCTTCTTGAGAAACTCCAGAATTAATCTAAGATGTGCATCATGTTCTTCCTTGGTCTTAGAGTAGATCAAGATGTCATCAATGAACACGGTCACAAATTTATCTAAGTATGCTCTACATACTCGATTCATCAGGTCTATGAACATTGCTGGCGCGTTAGTCAACCCGAAAGGCATCACTTGGAACTCATAATGACCATAGCTCCTAAACGTCGTCTTTGTGATATCCTCATCACGAACTCTGAGTTGGTGATAACCAGACCTCAAGTCGATCTTCGAGTACACACTTGATCCTTGCAGCTGATTAAACAAGCCGTTGATTCTCAGAAGTGGGTATCGATTCTTCATAGTAAGCTTGTTAAGTTCCACCTCCTCTTACAGGGTTATTTTCACCCCTAAAGCCTGATTTGTCCTACTCTGGTCTAGAGGAGTTTTAACAGCCTGAGTTTGAAGGCTATGGACCTAAGACTAGTAAGAATGTTAGTGACAATATCTCTGATGAGATTAGGGAAAATACTAATGCCCTATTGGTTGAGGAGTTGGTGTCAGATGATAAGTTAGAGAAGAAAACTGTTTCTCCTACTGTGTCTATAATAGAATTTGTTAGACCTAAGCAACAAGAAAAACCAGTTAAATATACTAAAATGTACAGGTCACAAAGTCCTAGGGTAAATCAAAGAAACTAGAATAATCAAAAGTCTCAACAACTAGGAAATGAATTTGTAATGTATAACAAAGCTTGTTTTGTCTGTGGTAGCTTTGATCATGTGCAGGCTGCCTGCAATTACATCAAATGGAAAGGATGGTAACTGGGAACATTTATACAAAGGTTAACTATAATTATACTGCTAAAAAGGCTTACCCTAGTGCTCGTAGGAACATAGTTCCTAGAGCAGTTTTAATGAAAACTGGCCTAAAACCACTTAATACTGCTAGGCCTGTTAATACTGCTCACCCCAAAAAAATAGTTTATAGTGCTAGACCAATGTCACGTTTTTCTAAACCAGCACAATCAACTATAAGAAGGCCCATTCAAATGAAAACAACATTAACTAACAAAAATTTGAATCAAAAAGTTAATACTACTAAAGCTCTAAATTCAACAGTAGTTAATGCTGTTAGGGCAAATATGTCCAATGCTGTTAAGGCCTCAGCATATTGGGTTTGGAGACCTACCAAACTTAATAGTGCATCAATTACTTTTAAGAGACATAATTATATTGATGCACGAGTCAGATCCAAGTTAGTGATGGCTTGGATCCCCAAAGGAAACTAATTTCCTTATTTTTATGTGTAGGGTCATCCACAAAATGAAGATCAAGGCTATGTTGACAGTGGATGCTCAAGGCACATGACAGGAAACATGTCCTATCTCACAGACTTCAAGGAGTTTGATGGAGGATATGTTACCTTTAGGGGAGGAGCAAAAGGAGGAAAAATTACTGGTAAAGGAACTCTTAAAACTGGTAAGCTTGAATTTAAGGATGTGTACTTTGTCAAGGAGTTACAGTTTAACCTTTTTAGTGTTTCATAGATGTGTGACAAAAAGAACAGTGTTCTTTTTAATGACACTGGATGTTTTGTTCTGTCTCCTGACTTTAAGTTAACTGATGAAAGTCAGGTTTTACTTAAAGTTCCTAAAAAGAACAATATGTACAATATTGATATGAAAAACATTGTTCCTAAAGAGAGTTTAACTTGTCTTGTTGCAAAGGCCACACTTGATGAATCAATGCTATGGCATAGGAGGCTAGGTCATATAAATTTTAAGAACATTAATAAACTTGTTAAGGAAAATCTTGTGAGAGGTTTACCTTCAAAACGTTTTGAAAATGACCAAACTTGTGTTGCTTGTCTGAAAGGGAAGCAACACAGAGCCTCTTATAAGTCCAAGGTTCAAAACTTTATTACTAAGCCTTTATTCATGCTTCATATAGACTTGTTTGGTCCAACTTTTGTGAGTAGCTTAATGAATAAGAAATATTGTTTGGTTGTCACTGATGATTATAGCAGATTTACTTGGGTTTTCTTTTTAGCAACTAAGGATGAGACTAGTGGCATTCTTAAGAGCTTTATCACTGAAATAGAAAACCTAGTTGATAAGAAAGTAAAAATAATTAGATGTGACAATAGAACAGAGTTCAAGAATAGAGTTATGAGTGAGTTTTGTGAAAAGAAAGGTATTAAGAAGGAATTTAGTGTAGCTAGAACTCCTTAGCAAAATGGTGTTGCTGAGAGGAGAAATAGGACACTAATTGAGGTTGCTAGAACCATGTTAGCTGACTCTAAGTTACCTATAACATTTTGGGCTAAAGCAGTTAATACTGCTTGTTATGTCCAGAATAGGGTATTAGTTGTTAAGCCTCATAATAAGACCCCTTATGAACTGTTTAGAGGTATTAAACCTGCTATAAGTTTCATGAGACCATTTGGGTGCCATGTTTCTATTCTTAATACCATAGATCATTTAGAGAAGTTTGATGGAAAAAGTAATGAAGAATTCTTTGTTGGATATTCTTTGAGTAGTAAAGCTTTTAGGGTATACAATATTAGAACCAGGAAAGTAGAAGAAAACTTGCATGTTGAGTTCTTGGAGAATAAGCCTATGATTGCAGGTGATGGACCAAAGTGGCTGTTTGACATTGATTCTCTAACAAAATCAATGAATTATGTACCAGTTATTGCAGGTACAAACTCTAATGATTTTGCAGGTACACAAGCAAGTATTGGTAAATCTAGCAAGGAGACAGGATCTAGCCAAGACTACATTTTGTTGCCACTATGGAAAGATGATTCCCTCTTTGATTCTGGTGATAATGGACCACAACCTTCCAATGATGCTGGAAAGATGAAGGATGATGAAAATCTAAGTAAAGAAGATGGAACTGGTGATCATGAGACGACTGAAAAGGAACACAGTACTAATGATGTTAATACTGTTGGGCTAAATATTAATACTGCCAGTACAAATATTAATACTGGTAGTGCAAATATTAATATTGTTAGTCCACCAGTTAATACTGTTAGTTCAAGTAGCTATCAAACTCAACCAGAAGTTTCTCCAATGAGAGAGAATGCTACATATGAAGCTACCTATGATGATTTCTTTGGTGATGAAGCTGACATAACCAACATCACTAACTCCTATACAGTTCCAAGTACTCCTAATACAAGAATCCATAAAGATCACTCACTTGATAATGTGATTGGTGATGTGCAGTCTGGTGTACAAACAAGGAGAATGAAAAAGCCTGCTGATGAACAAGGATTTATTAGTGCTATTTATGAAGGGAAAACTCATGAAGACCTTCATACTTGTTTGTATTATTGTTTCTTATCACAGATTGAACCCACCAGGATTGCCAAAGCACTTAGTGATTCAGCTTGGGTAGAAGCAATGCAGGAAGAGCTTCTACAGTTTAAGCTACAGAAGGTTTGGGTACTAGTGGATTTGCCTAAGGGTAAGAAGGCTATTGGCACAAAATAGGTTTTTAGGAACAAGAAAGATGAGAAAGGAATTGTGATCAGAAACAAAGCAAGGCTGGTTGCACAGGGACATACTCAAGAAGAAGGCATAGACTATGATGAAGTCTTTGCACCTGTAGCAAGAATTGAAGCTATAAGGCTGTTCTTAGCCTATGCTTCCTTTTTGGGATTCATGGTGTATCATATGGATGTCAAGAGTGCTTTCCTTTATGGAACCATTAAAGAGGAGGTCTATGTGTGTCAACCTCCAGGGTTTGAAGATCATGATTATCCTGATAAGGTCTACAAGGTGGTGAAAGCACTTTATGGGTTGCATCAAGCTCCAAGAGCATGGTATGAAACATTGGCCAACTATCTGTTGGACAATAGGTTTCAAAAAGGAAAGATAGACCAGACCTTATTTATCAAGAAGCAAAAATAGGATATTTTGCTTGTACAGGTCTATGTTGATGATATTATCTTTGGCTCTGCCAAGAAGGAGTTGTGTACTGCTTTTGAGAAACTGATGAAGGATAAGTTTCTGATGAGTTCTATCGGAGAACTCATTTTCTTCTTAGGATTGCAAGTGAAGCAGAAGGAAGATGGGATATTTATCAGTCAAGATAAATATGTAGCTAAGATATTAAGGAAGTTTGGTTTCACACATGTCAAATTAGCTAGCACCCTAGTGGATACAGAGAAGCCTTTGCTCAAGGATTCAGATGGTGATGATGTTGATGTTCATCTCTATAGGTCAATGATTGGATCATTGATGTATCTTACATCATCTAGACCAGACATCATGTTTGCAGTATGTGCATGTGCCAGATTCCAGGTTACACCTAAGGTGTCACACTTGCATGCTGTGAAAAGGATTTTTAGGATCCTGAAAGGCCAACCTAAATTGGGCCTTTGGTATCTTAGAGATTCTCCCTTTGATCTGGTGGCATATTCTTATAGTGACTATGCTAGAGCAAGCTTAGATAGGAAGTCCACAACAAGAGGTTGTCAGTTCCTAGGGTGCAGATTGATATCATAGCAGTGTAAAAAGCAAACTGTGATTGCCACCTCCTCTACTGAAGCTGAATATGTGGTTGCTGCTAGTTGCTGTAGACAAGTACTCTGGATTCAGAATCAGTTGTTAGACTATGGGTATAACTTCATGCACACTATGAGTCATATTGACAATAACAGTACTATATGTATTATTATGAATCCTGTTTTACACTTTAAAACAAGACACATAGAGATTAGACATCATTTTATAAGAGACTGCAATGATAAAAAGTTAATTTAGGTGGTTAAAATACATACAGACAACAATTTTGCAGACTTACTTACAAAAGCCTTTGATGTTGAAAGGTTTTAGTACTTGGTTGCAAGTATTGGAATGCTAAATCTGTAAGGTATTAATCTCTTTGTGTTTTTGTACTACTTTGTAAATGATTAGTATTGTTAGTTGTCACTCAATACTGCTAGTGCAAAATTAATACTGCTAGTGCAAAATTAATACTGCTAGTGCAAAATTAGAACTGCTAGTTAAAACTGTTAGTCATAATTAATACTGCCAAAAAGGAAATGGTTTGGATTGTGTTTTCTTGGTTTTAGACTAACATTTGCAGGATAAGTAAAGCAGTATGGAATGCAAAAGTGGTAGCTTAAAATGCTGATTAATGATGGAGAGGATTTTGTGATAACTTGACAAGGGTTTACACCTGAGTTGGGAAGTCTTTTAAAATCTTTTTTCTAAAATCAAACCTATGTCTTCTAGTGAGCCTAATGAAGCATCTGGGCATAGGATTATACTGAACATGAATTGATGGTTTTAGTTGGTCAGATAGTAACTGGTCTAACTTACTCTTTACCATTCTATCATTTGTATAGTGTGTTAGTCTACGAACATCTGGTTTAGAGAACAGCGAGCAAACATGAATCTAATACTTTTGTGTTAGAGGCAACACCTGCCATGAGCTGGAAACCCTGTCAAGAAGGCTCTTTTAATGAGTCTATCTGCACACATGCAATATTCATACTGAAATCATTGGTTTTCACACAACCAGAGGTTAAATGCAATCGACAATGATTAAGTGTCTTCCTTTACACTTCATCCCTTCAAAAGTATGAGTGCAGTATTGTTTTGATAAAACATTTGAGTTCATACTGCTGGGAAAAGTTAATACTGCTAGGCTTAATATTAGTACTGTTAGGCTAAACTTAGTACTGCTAGACTACCGTTAGTACTGTTTGGGGCATAATAGATTTTTCTAAATTAAATATAGCCATTGAGATTTTTCTAACAAATACTTCGCTTATAGGTTTCCTTAATTTGGATAATTCATGATCTTTCTATAAATAATAAGATTTCTTCAAGCCTTAGTACTGCCAAGCCTATAGTTGGATAATTTATGATTTTATAGGTTTCCTTAATTTGTTTATATAAATAATAAGATTTCTATAAATAATAATTCATGATCCAACTATCTATGTTTCTCACATCAAACAGTTCTGGCAAACTGCCATTGTCAGAACACTTGATAATGGAGAAATAGAAATAACTGCTACAATAGATGGCAAACTTAAGATTGTTACTGAAGCATCTGTTAGGAGACGTCTCCAATTAGCAGATGTTGATGGTATTAGTACTTTGCCTACTACTAAATTTTTTGACCAACTTGCTCTTATGGGGTATGTGTCCAATTCTAACAAATTGACCTTTTAAAAAGGACACTTTTTACCTCAATGGAGATTTTTTATCCATACCATCCTTCATTGTTTAAGTTCTAAGAAAACTGCTTGGGAACAATTTAGTAGCAATATAGCAACTGCTATCATTTGCTTGGCCACAAATAGAACTTTTAATTTTTCTAAATTGATTTTTGATGGTATGGTGAAAAACATGGATAGTAAGTCTAAGTTTTTAATGTATCTAAGATTTTTACAAATCTTTTTGAACAAGCACAAGAGACTGCTTCTACCTCACACAAGACTTTATATTGCTCATACCCTCACTCAAAAACCTTTTAGCAATATGAAGAGGGTTTCTAAGGGTTATACTAGGGTGGACATTCCATTGTTTCCTGCAATGATTGTTCAAGGCCCAGTTGTTCAGGGCCCAGTTGTTTAGGGTGAAGGATCAACCGTCCTAGTTGAGTCCCATCACACACCCACAGGTGCTTCATCAACCTCATAACCACATCTTTCACAAACACTTAGGACTTCTATCAGACAGGAAACTGTGGTACCTCAGCCCAGTTCTCCTTCTTACATCTATGTAGCAGATGAGGCTGTCTTTTTTGGTGAGGATGACAGAATGATGAGGGCTGCCACTATTGTCTCTAGCTTAGAAGCATGACAGGACATTGGTACCATTAATAGGACCCAATCCATGGCAACACCTCCTGCAACTGGTTCCCTAGGAACAAGTCAGCTGGTGGTCTCGGGTGCTACGTTACCATAGGGGATACTCTTGTTTAGACTAGGTCTAAAAGGGTATTTAGAATGCCTAGTGATTCACCTCTCCCAAGAGTTAACACACTTAGAAGTGATGAGGGCAGTATGAAACTCCAAGAATTAATGGTTTTATGTACAACATTGTCAAAGAAAGTGGAGAGCTTAAAGACAGACTTGAAGCAGACAAAGAACATATATGGTGCTGCTTATACTAAACTAATCAAGAAGGTGAAAAAGTTGGAGAAAATCGTTAAGTCTAGCCAAACTAGAAGAAGGGCAAAAATAATTGTCTCTGAAGATGAAGAAGGTTCAGATTCAAATATTTTAGCTCAAGGGGATCCTTCCAAACAGGGGAGGAAAATTGCTCAAATTGATGAAGATGAGGGGATTACTTTGATACAGATGGGTGCACAGACTCAGGGGAGGTATGGAAAGGATTCTACTGCTAGTATATATTTTACCACTGTTAATGTACCAGTTACTACTACTGGTGCAGAAATTAGTACTGCAGGTGTAGAAGTTAGTACTGCTAGCCCTGAAGTTAAAACTGCTGGTGATTTTGGTGATGACATTGTTGCTAAAACTTTAGTGTACATCAGAAGGAGTGCAACAAAGGCAAAAGAAAAAGGTAATGGTATAATGGAAGAATCTGAATCAGCAATGACCAAGACAAAAAGGCAACAAGAACAAGAAAGACTTAGTTTTAAAGCAGCTGTGAGATTGCAAGCTGAACTTAATGAAGAAGAAAGGCAAAGGATTGCCAGAGTACATGAAGCAGCTAGATCTATTAATGAGGAAGAATGGGAAGACAATAGAGCAAGAATTGAAGCTGATGAAGAGTTAGTGCAGAGGTTACAAGTAGAGGAAAGAGAAAAGTACACTGAAACTGAACAAGCAAGAATGCTTGCAGAGCTTATCAATCAGAGAAAAAGATATTTTGCTGCACAAAAAGCTAAAGCAAAAAGGAACAAGCCCATGACTCAAGCTTAACAGAGGACTTATATGTCCAATTATATCAAGCATATGGGAAATTATAAACTGTAGCAATTAAAGAGACTTTCCTTTGATGAGATCAAGGACTTATTTGAAACTACAATGATAAGGGTAAACACTTTTGTACCCATGGAGACTGAAGAT
Source organism: Tanacetum coccineum (assembly GCA_026074375.1). NCBI lineage: Eukaryota > Viridiplantae > Streptophyta > Magnoliopsida > Asterales > Asteraceae > Tanacetum > Tanacetum coccineum. Next base: position 39,420 of record BQNB010004495.1, on the reverse strand, counting down.
AGAATAGGAGTTCCAGAGTTAGTAGCAGATAGTTCACAAGCAGCAGTTACTGAATCTACAGAAGCTGGAGGTACTAAAAGAGCTGCAGAAGAAGAACTTGGTCAACAAAGTTCTAAAAAGCAAAAGTTAGATGAGCTATCACAAGAAGAGCTACAGCAATTGATGATTATAGTTCCAGAAGAAGGGATGAATATTGAAGCCCTGCAACCCAAATATCCAATCATTGACTAGGAGGTTTACACTGAAGATTCAAGAATGTACTTGACAATCATCCGGGTTGGAAATCATACTGAGGTATATCAATTCTTTGATGATATGCTGAAAGCATTTGAAAGGGATGATTTAGTCAAACTATGGAGTCTGGCTCAAGAAAGGTTCATGTTAGCCTCAATTTATTGAGTCGAACAAGGAAGCTCGGTCACTCTACGATGGAGCTTCGGTCTTTAATTAGTTAATGTTATAATAAAATATTATCGGGAATCGGGCTCGATAGTTAATCTAATATTGTATATGTTTCGGGTTTTAATCCCAAACAAAACCCGAGCCCGGGTCCTAGTTAAATATGCCGCGCGTCACATTAAATGTGTAGGGGTATATATATATTTAGATATTTTCTAAAAATATCTAAATATATATAGATATTTTCTTTTAGAAAATATCTAAGTTTTCATTATTTCTAATCTATCTTTTTTTCTTATTCTCTCTCTCTCTCTCTCTAGTTTCTTGGATTCGTGGTTCGGGTTATGAAGTGAAAGTGTTAATCGGGAACCTACAGATATATATATTGCTATTACTACGGCTATATCATTTATTTAAGGTTTATCGTATATTAAGTTTAAATATTGTTGGCGAAAAGATTAAGTTAGATGTTGGATTTGTTGGAAGTGTAAATTGAATGTCGAAGAAAAGGAAAGAGAGTTTATCTGAAGAAGAGCACAGAAATTAAGTTTGATAGTTCCAGTAGATAGACGTCTATGTGAAGCTTTACAGTTCAAATATCCATCATAGACTGGGAGGATTTACGATGAAGACTCTATAAAATAATTAGAAAGTAATCAAGTTGGTGATTCAACGAACTTATCAGAGTTTTTTTTTTTTTTCTTTTGATGATATTATTAAAAGAAATTTGATAACGATAACCTTTATAAGCTAGGAGTTTGGTTAAAGAAAGATTCAGATTTCAACAGATCCTACTAAGACAAAGAAAGAATATTAATGGGTTGAGATGAAGAGGTTGTTCGAAAACATGATATTGATGACATTATATGTGGGAATCTTCAAAGACAGCTTCAAGATATAATCAAGATCCAAATGACATGGAGGTTATATGATACATGTGGTGTTCACCATGTATCTACAGACAAAGGACATGATATCTTCGTGTTGGTTGAGAAAGATTATCCAATGACAAGAGGGCTTATGACTGTGATGTTGGCTAAAAAGCTTCAAGTGGATCAATCTTCAGAGATGGCAAATGAGCTTTTAATGAAAATCTTCATACAAGCAGAAAGACCAAGACAATAAGAATGTGTTTAAAGCATCTTTCTCAGCACAAACATTTTAATTCAAGGAAAACTTAATGATTAGAGATCAATCACAAGTTAGGGAGATAGTTAGAAATAAATTCTTTACACATAGTAACAGTCAGCCTAAAAGTTTGTATTGCTCATATTATAACTACAGTACTAACTGATTAGTACTGCTAGTGTAAAAGTATGTACTGCAAGTACACACACAAAAAACTTAATACTGCTGAAGAGATCTTAATACTGCTGAAGACTTAAGACTGCCAGAAGAAGACAATGACTGCATGAAGATAAAGACGTGTGAAGAGATATGTATGGACTTATTCAAAGTGTATATCTTATAAAGTTAGAAAGATATGTATATGATTAGAATTATAGAAGATCTTGAGTATCTTTAAATATTTGTAGTTATCTTGTAAAGGACTCCTTGGTGTAAAAAAGGAGATCCTAGGTTTTGGTTAATTGTATCTCATTCATAGATTTGCATGCATAGCTTCAAGTATGTAAACCCATACAGACAGAGTACTCATATTATTCATCATAATAATATTGAAGCTTTTTGGTTATATCATTGTTCATTCAAGTTTACTGTTTTATTGATATTTCTTCTAAGTATTAAAGAGTAGACTCCGCATACTCTTTAGTATTAACAAAGTTTCTAACATTGTTGTTTTGGATTTATCCAAAGTAACATAATATTTACAAGCTAAAGAATAGATCTTAAGTTGGGAACAACACTAAGTTACACTAGCAGTACTAACTTTACTCTAGCAGTACTAACATTACTAGCAGTAGTAATATACACTAGCAGTAGTAACTTACACTAGTAGTAGTAACTAGCAGTACTAACTACTTAGCATATTTTTCATTAAGATTACTAACAGCACTAGTTTATACTTAGCAGTAGTAACACAAACCTTAGCAGTCTTAACTTCTAAACAATAGTAGTAACATCCAAACAGCATCAAGAGGCTTTTAATCCTAACAATTCAATCTAAGAATTTCTTTCATTATTTCTTATGTTATCTATGAGTGGTTAAGCACCTTAAGTGCTAGCCTTGTTATGATATAGTCATAGTTTGATGATTGTAACTTGTTGAATTATCTTTTTAACGGAAATCGTTATGCCTGTTTGACTAGATCCTGAATTTTGGTAGTGTTCAGGGTATGTAAGAACTGTATGGCTTTATATCAGGCTTACATGTTGAATAAGGGTTAACAGGGTACTAAGAGATAGTTATAATTGTCCTATGTAGGGATTGGCCTAAACCTTCGCTTACAATAAGTTTAAGACACGTATAAAGTTAGGAAACTCAACTTGGAGGTTATAGCTGAGAGGTGGGATTATTAAAATTAGACATACTTTAGGATTAGTTGAGGGTTAAGACACTAGTAGCCGTATACCTAAGCGTGGTGCTGGTGAGTGGCTATTGGAGATTGATGTGACAATCCAATTTTCAGGTTCCCCCACCCCCATTTTAATGTAACCTTTGCTCTTTTTTTTGTGTTTTTGAATATTTCATATATAGTCCTTCTGACTATTTGACTTTTATCCAGTTATTCATATTTTATACCGTGTTGACGTGGTGATTTTTAATGAGAAACGTGTGATTTATGAGTATTGGTGAATGAATTGTGGTTTATGTGATTAATATCCCTTTGGAAGGTATTATTGTGTTATTTGTAATTCCGGGTGTTTGACCCGTTAATTTTGAGAATGCCGAAAAAACGGAGTTTGACACGTCCTTTAAATGTCCCAAATAATTTGAAGGGTGTAAAGTGAAAATATGTCATGTGAATACTCTAGGTTAATTGGAAAGTATTTTTAAAGTGAATAAAAATGCTAATTAACTTTGGGGTAAATTTTACAGTTGAGTTTTACGAGCTTTTAAGTGATTAAATTCAAAACACGAAAGAAAGACCGAGACCCATGAAAGCTATGCCGGTCTTGGTATGGTTAAGGGGAAAAGATGGCTTAATTTTAGCTAATATGTCCCAAGGTGTGTACACTTATATTCCTTTTCACCTCATTTCCATTCATTCTTATCATTTTCAAAAAAATCAAAAACACACACTTGTGTGTGTGTATATCCGGCCGAACTCCACACAAATAAGAAACACATGAATTTTTAAAGATTAATCAAGAAAACATGAAGACAAATATTTGGGGTTGATTCTAGTGTTTGGTTATTCATTTAAACAACGTTTGGGTTGTCCGGTTCGTGTCGAAATCTACAAATTTGAAGATTTTCTTGTAAGTTTTCAAATTTAAATTTCGTTCGTCCTTTTTTATTTATTTTGATGCATAGATGTTAATTGTACAAGTACCGTTGTGAAAAACGATTTTTAAAGCTAAAATAATAAAAAAAGGGGTGTTTGGTTCGGTGAATATAAAAAAGAAAAAATGGGTTTTTTGTAGTTTTGATGATTTTTGTGGTCGTGAAGGTTGAATAATATATGATGTTAGAATGCTTATTTTTTTATAAGTAGCTTGTGTAGCTTATTCGGGCTTATTTTAAGCTATTTCTTGGCTTATTTGGGCTTATATGCCGCGTGTACTTTCCCAAGATCACTAGGAAAGTAATTTTGATTATTTTTGTGTTATGGCGTATGATTGGATTTAATTTTTTAGGCTTATAGTAGTAACCAAATGAGATAAGTAGCTTTATAGCCTATTTTCAAGCTTAATATACGTAGTATGGAGGTTATGGACTCACGGCCCAATAAGTCCATTTAAGCCATGGCTAATAGAAGGGGCGTATTGTGGACCTATAATTTTCAACTAATCAAGTATGAGCCATATATATGTAAATGTGGCCTTGGTTTTGGGCTTGGAACGAATATTGACAAAAAAATACAATAATGAGTATCCATGTTGGGCCTTACTGCCAATAATCGATATTTAGTAGTTATGAAAACTTTGTCGGACTTTTAAAAGTGAAAATGTATTTACGAAGTGATATTGAATGATATTTTAGTAGGAAAAGTGTTGGTAAGTGTTAAAGAATCGAGATTTTGGAAATTTGTCGAAAAGTGTCGAAATTGTGAAATTTATGAAAATAAAGGATTGAAACCTTGGAAAACGTTGCAAAAACGTACGAGTCATGTCAAAATTTCGTAAAAAGTTTATACTTAGAAATTTTCTTAAACGTGATTTTTGATTTTAAATAATATGGTTAATTGCCTAAAAATGTATTATACTTGTCACTTTTTGGCATTGTATATAGATAACTATTTTTTTGCCATTGTGTCCTCACTTTTGATTCTTGCTAATGTGGTTTACTCTTGCGACTATTTTTGCCATTAAAATTGCAATTTTACCCTTGGGCAAAATTTGGGAAAAAGAAAGGGTCACGAAGAATGACAGGGCTCCAAGTAGGGGGGGCACGAATGGTAGTAGGGGAGTTAACTTATACAATGCAAAAAAAAAAGTTGTCCTACATATAATGAAAAAAGTGACAAGTATAATAATTTTTAAGCAATTAACCCAAAATAATAAAATAATATTTTAATTATTTTATTTTTTAAGTAGAATTCATTACTAAGAGGACGAAAAATATAATTTTTCGTCAAACTTTTCTAATGTGTTTATTATGAGTAAACGTTTTATTTTCAACCGTAAAATGATACTGTTAAGTGTCTAAGGTTACGAATGGACTAGTCGAGATATAACACACACACACACACACACACACACACACACACACACCACTATTATTATATTACTTATCTATTTTCGCTAAATAGTATAAGTATGTATTATCGGAGAATGAGATGGATATGATTGTAGAGATAAGTCGTCAACCACACACCAACCACTACCGAGCGCAGTCGAGAGAGTGAGCGAGAGAGTTTCAACGCGTCTAAACCTATCACAAACATAAAAAGAATTTGTTTTGGAATTGATGATTAAAAGGGGACATTAACTGGACTAGTCGTAGCAGGCGTCGTTCATTGCTATGTGTGATTTGAGATTGGGTAGCTAAAGACTTGATATGAGGTGAGTTCTCGTAGCCCCCTTTTTACCTGGTTTTTTTTCCGTTGAGGGAAAATGATACTCAAATGTGTTTTGAAATGTTTTGAATTGATCTGTGCGAAATGTAGTTTTGTTTTTTGGACAAGATATGTGCTTATGATTGCTATGTAAATATTATGTGATGCATGATTGTTTGGATCGGATGGGTACGCCTACCCAGTATTTGTATGATTATTGGATCGGATGGGTACGCCTACCCAGTATTTGTGTGATTATTGGATCGGATGGGTACGCCTACCCAGTATTTGTGTAATTATTAGAGCGGATGGGTACGCCTACCCTGGTTTGTGTGTGGTCCTGCCCTAATTTTAGTGCTCCAGCTGGTAGGCCCTTTAGGTGCGTAAGTGACATATGGTTATTGATTAGCGGTGATGCTAGAGTTGTTTACATATATTCACTGTCATATAGCACTATTGTCCAATGTTGAAGTATTGGCACAGCTTTTGGGTTTAAGGTCAAACCTAAAAGCTCACCAACATTATTGTTGACGTTTTTTAGTATCATTTTCAGGTGAAGTGAAAGAGGAATAGTTTGGTGATTGATAGCAGACTTAGAAGTATCCCGAGTGGAATTTCGTTTGAAGTCTTGCTTGCTTGTTATTTTGATTCTAGTTTTGGATGTTATGGAATAAGTTTGGATTTTGGTCCCCTGTGAGGGCATTGGAATAATTGTAAGAGATTGTGTATTTTAGTTGCGATTGGGACATCACTTGAGTTTGTTCAAGGTTGATGGTCTTCATAGCACTTGGAGTTTATGCAATGTAGTTTTCTTTATTTTGTACCTTGTGTTATGATTGATCATTATGTTGCATTCCCGAGTTTCCACCATTGTCGGGGTGTGACATTTTACATCAATAAACTCAAAATTATTTACTTTGAACCTTTACGTGTTTACTTTTAATTTTAACCGTTAAGTTAAACTGCGTAAACCAAAAATCAACAATTAACGTAAACCGGCATTAAACAAATAAAAGTTTACGTCAAACAAGTGTTAGATAATTATTACGAAGATAATTTATAACTTTTAATATTTTATTTTTATACGTTACGTACAACGCTTACGTTTCGCCTTATAGCTATTATGCATGCATGTAAGCTATACCACAGTTTACACAATACTCATCAATGTTTAATACCCTATATCACAAAATTAACATTTTCCCTCCCCCTATAAACAACCCAACCGGCCACCTATATCATACACGAAACAATATACATTTTCTAGTTTACTACAATTTACCAAGACTATTATAAACTAGCTAATAATGCAAATCAACACTAACCTTCATCTACTCTCTTACAAGCCATACTTTCCCCCTCTCCAATCTCTTACAAGCCATCCCCCACCCCTCTTTTATTTCTTGAAGGATTTGTACAAATTATCTCCTAGATATTTTGATAACTAGTCTTTATATTTCACTACTTAGGCATTCTTACTCATTTGATAACTTGCAAAACACAAAAATCCTCTCTATTTCTCTCTCAAAACACATGGCACAAATAAGCCATAAAGAGTTTTCATTTTCTGCCATTTTCTTGATATTTCTAGCATATAGGGTGTTTAAGTTCATAAATAAGAGTGTACTAAGGTGTGTTTCAAGAATTGTGTTACAAGATTAAGCTAGGTTCATTATATCAAGTTAGGTTTTTTTATAAGTTTTTGGTAAAAAACAAATCAAAGCCTAGGGCTTTCATGGGTTCATATCTTGTAAGTTACCCTATATACTACCTTTTGATTTTTTATACATCTTGATCCTGATTAACATGTTTTTATACTTTCATTATTTTCATTTGTACATGAACATTTTGATTATAAAGTTATATCACCAACTAGTAAATTTTTATAAAGGTTTATAATGAAATCAAGAATAATATTTACATATATAATTATTTGCAAAAGATGTAAAATAAATTATATACATGAAGGAACATCTAGAAATATTTATTTTGGTATGAAATAAGTACTTAATTTATTTAAGATGTTAAATTAATTGTTCATAATCTAGCTTATTTAGTTTTATAAGTTATTTCATATTTTTATTCATTATGTTGTGAAGAGTTGGATGGGATTAGGTTAGTTTGGATGTTCTTAATTGTGAAGGTGATTAGGTTAGAAGGTTGTTGTGTAAAAATAAGGTTAAAGTATAGATTTGGAAGGTATATAACCCCCCTTTAACAGTTGACTTTAACAGTAGAGATAGGAACATCTTGACAAGTTAAAACCTTAAAATTATGTTAATACACCTTAATACGATTCCAGGCATATAAAGAATTCGAAAAACAGACATATAACGAAGGAGATATGGTCAAAACAAAATTAGTAACAATATCGGCAAAAACAGTTTTCTTAACAAGTCTGGCAGATTCAGTTTTTGTGATTTTGATCCCATTCGGGTCCGAACCGACTAAGGTATAAAACTATAAACTTGCTCGGAATGATTTTTCGGTAAATTAAGCGTATGTTTTTCGAAAGCTCAAAGTAAAACAGTAGGAAGTTTATCCTACATCAAACTTGGACTATTTTCGAAAATACATAAAATTTACCTGCACATTTTTTTACTAAATCACGTTGCTGTTAGAATTGTTTTAGTGATTTCGTTGTTTTTCGGGTCCTTGACTATAAAAACATTAGGAAATAATATAGTCTCATTTGTATATATTTATAACGCGTTATAAAACTTTATAAACTAGTTACACTATAATAAGTTTGACGGTTGTAAAAAAAATAAGAAATAGTAAAAACAACGAATCAAACTATAATTAAATTTTAGGAGAATTAACTTAATGTTACCGAAAGCTATACTTGGAAAATTAAATGAAGAACTTAAACGTAACATTATTTTGCCATATAAAACTAAAACACAATTAGAGGTGATATAACAATAAGTAGAATATAGTGCAATATTTGAATATACACGTTTGCATAATCCCTAAATCGACATATAATTAATAGTTTGCATACCCTCTTTGTTGTGACGACCTTATCTTGTTGATTTTTCCACAGTCAAAACATCACTTGAGGTAAGTTTATGGCCCCTCTTTACTCGTTTATCACTATTTTATAAATCTCGGGGTGAGATACATGACTTATTTTACATTTGAACGCAAGTACACACACACACCACACACACTATGGGATTTGCTAAGTAGCGATAAAAAACCCATATGCCCCACTATCATGAACTGTTAATTACTTTGTATAAGCGCGTGTGTTATAAATAGATCTATTTGGGATTGACATCCCCGTCCAGGATTGGTGCCAAACATGGCCAACGGACGTATACCATATCGGACTTGGATGTTGCGGGTTGAACATCTACACGGGTACTTTGGTTGCCTGAAATTGATTGGCATACTTATACTGTTGTAGCTTCAGTGTCATGAGCTTAGTGAAATCGTAATTACATTTTGTGATATTGTATGTGTTACATTTATCATACACTTTATACTTACATAAACCTATGAACTCACTAACTTTATGTTGACACTTTTATGCATGTATTTCTCCAGTGCTTAGCTGATATGAAGTATTTGATATGCATTGGGTCTTCATTCATACAAGACTACATTTTCATGGACTTTTCATGCACTACTTTATTCTCGTTGTATTTCAAACTATGATTTTTATTTGATGTAAACTCATGGGACCACTTGTTAAAACTTATGTATTTCAATGAAACAACGAGGTTATCTTTTAAACATTCTTTTTAGAGTTTTCTCTTCCACTTTTCTTATTTTATTTATGAAGTACGCCCAGTATACAATTTCATTGCCACATATTTTGGGGGTGTTTCAGATTGGTATCTATAGCCAATGTTATAAAGAACCAGGTTGAATACTAGACCTAGACTATAACCATTTCATAAACATTGCATCACATAAAAAATTTTTCATGTGCATACACACTACTTGCTTACATAACATATACTTGCGTTTATTTTCCTTTACGACATTTTTACACATTGCCTATATGTGCATTTACATTGCTTATATGCTTTTTACAAATTGCCTGATATAAAAAGTTATTTATAAAAATAACTAAAATCTTTTGCTCAAGTCCGTGTGAATGACACGATGTCTTTTAAAACTTTTCATAACTTTATATGATACCGTTTTTCATAACATTGAAACTAGTCACATCGCCGTCTACTAGTTACCATTTGCCATTCAATTTGAGTTTGAAACGACCGTCCAATTTTAAAATAAACCCGTTTTTAATCAAAACAAAATGTTGGTAGACACCTACGCAATATGTGAATAGCATCTCTAGAGATCAAGGTCGATTTAATTGAATACTCGGGACTTTGAAAACATGGTCACCTCGCATCATTGGCAGGCGGTTGGGAGGCATGACTTGTGTTTAACTAGATCTAAGTTTAGGGTTGATGCGGGGTTTAGCATCAGGGTGAATTTTATGAAAAAAATCAACGAAAGAAAACTAGTGAGCACGCTAGAGCCGCGATTGGGTGTACGGGTGTTACCAAACGCATGGATGGGTATGCGGGTAGGACAGAATATGATAGCTATCATATTTCTGGTATGGTAACAGATTAAATGGGGAAGTCCAGGTTAGGAGGTTGCGGGGGGGGGGGGTAAGTGGGATAAGTCAGGAGGAGAGAGGATAGTTGTGGTGTGGAGGTTGGGGGTTAATGTTTTTGAGTGCGAGAGAGTGAGAGCGGAGTAAGTGCGTGGGGTGGTAAATAGTGGGTTTTTGTATAGGGGGATTGATAATTAGGAATTGGTATGGGAATTGTTGTGTATAGGGTAGAGAGTGTTTGATGGGTGGGGGTTTGAAATGGGTTTTTGGGATAGTGAGGAGTTGTTGTGAATGGGGTTTGGGTTTGTTGTTAGTTTTAGTAGGAAATTTGTTTTGTATTTAGTTGTAATGGTTTGGGTAGGGGTTTGGGTAGGTTGGGTGTGAGTTTAGTTTGGATGTATTGTGGGGGGGTGGAGGGATTTGTTGAAAGTGTAAAGGTTTTAGTGTGTGGTTGGGGGTGTAAGGTTTAGTTTTTTGTAATGGGTTATGTGTGTTTGAAATTAAATTATTTAGAATGGTTGAAATTGAGATTAATGTTTTTTTGGATATGTGGTTAGAGAGGAATTTGATTATTGGAGTAAAGAATTATTATAGTTGGTTTGGATAAATAAAAAAGTAAAATAAATGATAATATTAAGAATTTATAAGCAGAATGTGGCTAGGGCTTATACTGTTAGGCCTGGGAAAAAGAGAGAGTATGTTGGAAGCTTGGAACTCTACCCTTGTGCAATAAGTACAAATTTCACCACAATGGACCGTGCGCTGCAAAGTTCACGAACTATAAAAGAGTTGGTCACTTGACCCGAGATTATTGGAGTCCTGCTGTTACTAACAACCAAAGAACCCTCATTTGATTTGAATGTGGATCAAGGCACTGGCAGTAGAGAATGCCCGAAATCAAAGAACCAGAATTGTGGGAATCAATCCGGAAATAGTGAAACTCGTGGAAGAGCGTATGCTTTAGGAGAAGATTAAACGAATCAAGACCCTAACAACATTGCAGATGATATCGATGCTTAAAGAGATATTTTTCCCGTCTTACCTACTGAAACCTAAGTTGGAACTATCGTAGACTCTATTTCCTTTAAGAATTCGCGTTGTACTTTCTTTTAAATTTTTGTTGTACTGTGTGGATGATTTTAAATTATCTATCAAATTTATGTGCCGTGAAAAATTTTGTCGATTTTACTTTAATCCCTATTTAAATTATCAAACCACTCTTAACAATTATAGCATTCAAACATTGGTACAACCACTTTATAAACCATTTCACTTAAGCTATTTTACTAATCATTAATAATTATCTAACTATCGTCAAATGAACTAACATTTTATAAACTATTCTACAATCGCCTTACAAACTATTTCTACTAACGTTAATAAACTATCTTACCATCATTAATAAATTATCTTACTGTCGGTTAATAAACCATCATTTTATAAACTATTTCACTATCGCTTTAAAATCTATTTCACTATTGTAATAAACTATTCTACCATCATCTAGTAAACTACCATCTTATAAACTATTTCCCTACCATCATATAAACCATTTTGCTATTTCCTAATAACCTGTTTTACTATGACCATGAAAAATTGTTTTACCATCACCTTATGAAAATTTTGCTATCACTTATAAACTATTTCACTATTATTTCATAAACTAATTTACTATTATGTATAAAATAACTCGCTACCATTCTACGAACTAATTTGCTACCATCTCATAAACTATTTTGCTATCATTTATAAATAGTTTCGCTACTATTTTATACACCAAGTTACCACCACTTATAAACTATTCAGCTATTATTTCGTAAACTAATTTACTATATATAAACTATTTCGCTACTATCCTACAAACTAAATTACTATCATTCTACAAACTATCCTTCTCGAAAATTACGTTACTACCACCTTATGAATCACTTTGTTTTTATTTTGTTTGCATCACCTAAATTATTTTACTATCACCCCATGAACTATTTAACTATCATCTTATAAACCATCTTACGGTTATCTCGAAAACCATTTTGTTGTCATCCTATAAACTACCTTGTTTTCATCTTGTGAATTATTTTGACACACTATAAAACCATTTTGATACTATTATATACATAACGTTAATTTAACAAAATGAGCATGCAATCGTTAGTCCCTCATGATTAATACATAAGCCTGATCACCTATTCTAATTCAGGAAGAACCATGCCATGCTGAGAGTAGTCACCTTAAAACTTTTGTCAAAACCATATTTCGACTTATATCCTCAAAAAGCAAAGCTTTGTGTGCTTATTCATAAAATGTGTCTGTCACGGGAAACTGAATTAGAAATCATAGTAACTAAGTAGACCTTTACACCACCTTACTACATAGAGTCAACATCTTTTTATCCCAAATCCTAGGTCGAAACGTCAAGACACATCACTAGTCATCCTAGGACGATCCACCAACGAGTTTTGTCACCATTAAGTAATTTCACTAGAATCAGCATCATTCAACGTCCGACGTAATACCATAAGACTATAATAGGTTGCGAACGAACATCATAGGTATAAATTCGTTATCACCCTGGAAAGAAAAATGTTACAGCTGACGCTTTAAGCCGAAAGGAATGGATAAGGCCACTAGGATTCGAATTTTGGTCATAACAAATAAATTTTAACCCGCCATCACAAATCTTGGAGGCTCAAACTGAAGCAATTAAGGAGGAAAATGTCGAGGATGAAAATCTTAAGTGGTATAGACAAAGAATTGAAACCCGTCCTGATAAGACACTTTGTAATAAGAAAACGAAGTTGGTTAACACATTTTAGGAGGATTAAGATAAGTATCCGCACATTTTCGTCGACCCCGCACCTTCATCCAAGACCATGACTTGAGCTTTGGGGACAAAGCTCTTTTAACGGGAAAGACTGTGAACAATCCACATTTACATGTCATTTTGACGCAATAAACTCAAACTATTTAACACACACGAACCTTTTGTTTTTTTTTTTTTTACACACACACACACACACACACACACAAAATTTTAACCGTTAAGTTAACTCGCGTAAACCAAAAATCAACAATTAACGTAAACCGGCATTAAACAAATAAAAATTTACATCAAACAAGTGTTATATAATTGTGGGTAGCGGAGATAATTTAGAGAAAGTTTTCCTATTTTATTTTATATATGTTACTTACAACGACCACGTTTTGCGGTATGTAGCTTGTCATTGCATGCATGTAGCTATACCACTTGACCAATACGCACAAGATTTATAGGTGCCTGGGGTGCAAGTAATTAAGAAATTTGCCCGTAGGGGCCTTATATAGCAACCATACAGCCGACGGGATTGACAACACAGAAAAAAATTTTCAGGTGTTAAGTGTGTACTATAAATGATTCTAGACTATTGTAAACTAGCTAACATGTAAACTTAAACTCTCTCTATATCTCTATCTACTCTCTATCTACTCTCTCTATAATTTATTTAACATAATACAATATATATTACAAGAAAAAAAAAATCTGGAGTCACACACTACATGTATTTTTTGAATAATATTATTTTGATAATAGTATTTATTTTTAAATAATTAAGGATTTTATATATATAATAAATAAAAGTGTTTGGTGGTGTGGTGAGTGAGTTGTGGTTTGTTTTGGTAGTAGTTAATTTGTGAGTGTTTTTGGGGTATTTAAGGTTTTGATAGGGAGAGGGGGTTTTGGTGGGTTGGGGGTGAGTGGGTGTGTGTTGGGGGTTGGGGGGGGAGGGTATTGGGGTGAGAGTTTTGTTTTGGTAGTGTGATGTTGTTTGTATAGTTTTTTTGGTATTGGTGTGGTGTTTGTGTGGTCTCACACTCATATATAGTGGGTGTTTTGGTTGGGTTTGGTGGTTGTTGGTTTTGGTAGTTTTTGGTGTTTAGTGGTTATGATGTATACTTAAGACATGATTGTTTATATGTTAGATTTTAGTAGGAAGGGTGTTGGGTTTATTTTTTTGTTTTGTGAATAGGGTGTTTGTTAGAATTAATATAGCTATATATCATCATAGTATATCTGTTTGGGTGTTTGGTGTTGGAAGGTTAGTTTTTTGATGTGGGGTTGTAGAGTGGGTTAGTATAGGGTTTTGGTTATCTCTCTATCTCATCTCTCATGTTGATTTGGTTTGGTGGGGGGTGGGTGGTAGTTTGTATGTTTGGGGGGGGATATGAGGAAAATGGGTTTTTTTGAGGGGGGGGAAAATTAAATTGATGGGAGGGTGGGTTGTGGTAGTTAGTTTTGGAGGTGTAGGGTGAGGTTGAAAGTTTTGGGGGGTTAATTAGGAGGGGAGAGGTGGTATTTGGGAGGTGATGTAGGGATGGAGGGGGAGGTGTAATAGGTTTTGGTGATGAAGAGTATGGGGAATAATGTTGGAGGATGGGTGAGAATGTGGTTGGAGGGGGTTTTGGGTGGGGGGATATCTAATTTTGGAGTTTGAAGTGGAGTGAATTGAGGAGGTATGTTTGAGTTATTGAATGGTTATGTGGTAATGGTAATGGGTGTTTAGTTGGTGTGTAAGTGGTGGAATTAGTGGTTGGAGGTGGTGGTGTAGTAGGGGTTTTTGAGTGTTTGTTTGTAGGTTGGGTTATTTTATAGGGGTGTTAGGAAGAGTGGTTTGTATGGTGGGAGTAGGGGAGTAAGTGGTGGTGTGTTTTTGTTGTTGTAGATTGGGTGGATGTGTGGTTTGGAGATTTGGTTAGTTGTTTGAGTTGGATGGGGAAAGTATGATATTGGTGGTGTTTGAATATTTGATGGAGGGAGTTTTGTAGGAGTTTGTTGGTGTTGTATTATTTTTGGTTAATAGATATATTGGATTGGTAGGAAGTTTGTGTATGTGGTGAGATATTTGTTTTATTGAGGTATTTATATTATAATTTTTGTTATATTTAAGTGAGGTATAGATTATATATATATGGTTTTTATGTGTATATATATTTTAAATAGTTAATTATTGGTAGGTGTTTGGTTGAATTATTTAGGGGTTAAGAGTTATAAGGTAGATGGTTTTATAATTGATGTTAATTTGGTATTGGTGTGTTTTTTTTTTTGGGGATGAATTAAAAATAAATAATAGTGATTCTAGTGTAAGTAACGTAATTTTCGAGAAGGATAGTTTGTAGAATGATAGAATTTAGTTTGCAGGATAGTAGCGAAATATTGTATATAGTAAATTATTACGAAATATTAGATGATTATTATTAAGTGTGGTAACTTGGTTTATAAAATAGATCTTAAACTGTTTATAAATGATACCAAAAATAGTTATGAGATGTAGCAAATAGTTTGTAGAATGGTAGTGAGTTATTTTATACATGATAGTAAATTACTTTATGAAATAATAGTGAAATAGTTTATAAGTGATAGCAAAATTTTCATAAGGTGACGGTAAAACAATTTTCATGGTAATAGTAAAACAGGTTATTAGCAATAAGCAAAATGGTTTTATATGATGTAGGAAATAGGTTTATAAGATGGTAGTTTACTAGATGATGGTAGAATAGTTTATTACAATAGTGAAATAGATTTTAAAGCGATAGTGAAATAGTTTATAAAATAATGGTTTATTAACCGATAGTAAGATAATTTATTAATGATAGTAAGATAGTTTATTAACGATAGTAGAAATAGTTTGTAAGGCGATTGTAGAATAGTTTATAAAATGTTAGTTCATTTGACGATAGTTAGATAATTATTAATGATTATTAAATACTTATCACGATGTAGTGAAATGGTTTATAAAGTGGTTGTACCAATGTTTGAATGCTATAATAGTTTAAGGAGTGGTTTGCATAAATAAATAGAGGATTAAAGTAAAATCGACAAAGTTTTTCACGGCACATAAATTTGATAGATAATTTAAAATCATCCACACAGTACAACAAAAATTTAAAAGAAAGTACAACGCGAATTCTTAAAGGAAATAAGTCTACGATAGTTCCAACTTAGGTTTCAGTAGGTAAGACGGGAAAAATATCTCTTTAAGTCCTCGATGATCAACTGCATGTTTTAGGGTCTTGATTCGTTTAATCTTCTCCCAAAGCATACGCTCTTCCACGAGTTTCACCATTTCCGGTTTGATTCCCACAATTCTGGTTCTTTGATTTCGGGCATTCACTACGGCAGTGCCCTTGATCCCACATTCAAATCAAATGAGGGTTCTTTGGTTGTTAGTAACAGCAGGACTCCAATAATCTCGGGTCAAGTGACCAACTCTTTTATAGTTCGTGAACTTTGCAGCGCACGGTCCATTGTGGTGAAATTTGCACTTATTGCAAAAGGGGGGGGGTAATAAAAAAATGGGGAGGGAATGGGGGGGGGGGTATTATAAAAAAAAATTGGGGGGGGGGTGGGGGGGGGGGGGGGGGGGGGTTGGGGGGGGGGGGGGGGGGGGGGGGGTTGGTTTAAAAAATTAAGGTAAGTTTGTCCAAGCTTCCAACATACTCTCTCTTTTTCCCAGGCCTAACAGTATAAGCCCTAGCCACATTCTGCCTCTTGTAAGGCGGTTGTTGAGCATGATTGTCTCTTGGGTTGTTATCCTTCCTTCTTTTGTTGTCGGTAAGCCTAGTAGCATAGGCACGAACCTTCTGATCCATTAAACTCCTTGTAGCTCAATGGCTTCCAGGAGTATTTTTGGCTCAGATTTTCATCATACTCTGAATATAACGTAAAGGCCTCCAACATACCGCTCCACTTATCAGCTTCATTTAGGAATCATTCTTGAACATAATAAAACCAATTCTTGAAAGCATTAAGTATAGCTCTCAAAATCAGTACCTTTCACAGTCAAATTCCATAACTCGGTCTCTAGCTTCTTAATTTCACTCCTTGGACAGTAGTTTTCAGTCATCATCTTCATTAAAGTCTTCCATGGCATCCTATACGCAAGATCGTGCCCAACATTCCTAACATGGGAATTTCACCACATCAATGCATTACCTAGCAGAGTACAAGTGTCATACTTCACTTGGCATTTAATAGCGCAGTTGTTGATATGGAACACAGATTCCATCTTTTCAAACTAGTGGGCTAATCCAACAGCCCCTTCAGTTCCTTTGAAATTTAATGGTTCACAATTCAAGAACTCCTTATAAGTGCACACACGAGCAATGTGTGACATCCTTCCACCACCGCTTCCTGAGTCGGGAATTCCATTTCCATTATCGTTTCCATTTCCACTGTTTTGATTTGCGTCATAATCTGGCAACGCATCAGCCATGCGTTGGGTTATCAGTTCCTCAATAGCGGTTCGCTCATAGTTTTTTTTTTTTTTTTTTTTTTTTTTCTTTAGTACATTTTCTTAAAATCAGAGGAGTAAACAGAATAAAATAAAATTAGTCTAGTTCTAAAAGTCGTGCTCCAAAGATGAAATGTTGCGAGGTGACAGGTTAAAGTCGTGTTTCAATTAATCGACATGATCTAGGAGATGTATCACAAATGGACTTAGGTGTTTCAATAGTATAAGGACGGTCGTTCAACTCAAAGTGAATGGCTAGTACACCTACTAGTATGATCGGCGAACTGTGACAAGTTTTAATGTTATGAAAACTATCATATAAATCTTAAAAGTTTTAAAGACCATCGTGTCAATTCAAAATGACTTTGAGAAAGATTTAGTAATTTATATAAATAACTTTTTATATAAGGCAATTGTAAAAGCATATAAGGCAATGTAAATGCACATATAAGGCAATGTGTAAAAATGTACGTAAGGAAAATAAACGCAAGTATAAGTCATGTAAGCAAGTAGTGTGTATGCACATGAGGAAAATTCCTTTATGGTGATGCAAAGTTTATTAAATGGTTATAGTCTAGGTAACATATGCAACTTAATCTCTATAACTCTTGGCTCTAAGATACCAATCTCAAACACCCCCAAGTATATGTGCAATGAAATAGAACCAGGGGCGTTACTTCATAATAAATAAGCAAAAGATGGAAGAGAACAACCTCTAAATGAATCGTTTAAAAGATAACCTCGTTGTTTCATTGAAATACATAAGTTTTAACAAGTGGTCCCATGAGTTTGCATCAAATAAAAATCATAGTTTGAAATACAACGAGAATAAAGTAGTGCATGAAAAGTCCATGAAAATGTATTCTTGTATGAATGAAGACCGATGGCATATCAAATACATCATATCCAGCTAAGCACTGGAGAAATACATGCTTAAAATGTCAACAAAAAGTTAGTTAGTTCATAGGTTTAATGTACGTCAATAAAGTGTATGATAAATGTAACACATAACAATATCACAAACATAATACGATTTCATTTAAGCTCATGCCACAAGAAGCTACCAAACAATATAAGTATGCAATCAATTTCAAGCAACCAAAGTACCCGTGTAGATGTTCAACCCGCAACATCCAAAGTCCGATATGGTATACGTCCGTTGGCCATGTTTGGCACCAATCCTGGACGGGGATGTCAATCCCAATAATCTGATTAATTCACACACAGCGCTAAACAAGTAATTAACAGTTCATGATATTGGGCATAATGGGTTATCGCTACTTAGGCAAATCCATAATTGTTTAAAAGAGTACTTGCGTCTAAATGTAAAATAAGTCATGTATCTCACCTTGAGATTTATAAAATAGTGATAAATGAGTAAAGAGGGGCCATAAACTCACCTCAAGTGATGGTATTGACTTTGGAAAAATCAACAAGGAAGGTCGTCACAAAAGACCGGTATGCAACCTATTTAATTATATGTCGGCTTTAAGGAAATGCAATGAATATCAAATAATGCACTATATTTTATATTGTTATATCACCTCCTAATAGTTGTTTTAGTTTAATGGCCAAAATAATGCTTACGTTAAGACTTCATTAATATCCAATATAGGCTTTCGTAACATTATTTTAATTCTCCTAAAATTAATTATAAGTTTAGTTCGCTTGATTTACTATTTTTATTATTTTTACAACGTCAACTTATTTATAGTGTAACTATTTATAAAGTTTATAACGCGTATAAATATTATACAAGTGATACTATATTATTTCCTAAGGTTTTTATAGTCCAAACGGACCCGAAAACACCCGAAATCACTAAAAACAATTCCTAACAGCAACATGATTAAGTAAAAAATGTGCAGGAAATTTTATGATATTTTCCGAAAATAGTCCAAGTTTGATGTAGGATAACTCCTCCGTTTTACTTTTGAGCTTCGAAAACATACGCTTAATTTACCGAAAAATCATTCCGAGCAAGTTTATAGTTTTATACCTAGACGGTTTTCGGACCCGATTGATCAAAATTCCACAAAAACCTGAATCTGCCAGACTTGTTAAGAAAACTGTTTTTGCCGATATTGTTACTAATTTTGTTTTGACCATATCTCCTTCGTTATATGTCTGTTTTTCGAATTCTTTATATGCCTGGAATCGTATTAAGGTGTATTAACATAATTTTAAGGTTTTAACTTGTCAAGATGTTCCTATCTCTACTGTTAAAGTCAACTGTTAAAGGGGGGTTATATACCTTCCAAATCTATACTTTAACCTTATTTTTACACAACAAAACCTTCTAACCTAATCACCTTCACAATTAAGAACATCCAAACTAACCTAATCCCATCCAACTCTTCACAACATAATGAATAAAAATATGAAATAACTTATAAAACTAAATAAGCTAGGTTATGAACAATTAATTTAACATCTTAAATAAATTAAGTACTTATTTCATACCAAAATAAATATTTCTAGATGTTCCTTCATGTATATAATTTATTTTACATCTTTTGCAAATAATTATATATGTAAATATTATTCTTGATTTCATTATAAACCTTTATAAAAATTTACTAGTTGGTGATATAACTTTATAATCAAAATGTTCATGTACAAATGAAAATAATGAAAGTATAGAAACATGTATAATTTTGATCAAGATGTATAAAAATCAAAAGAGTATATAGGGTATGCTTACAAAGATGATAAACACAAATGAAGCCCTAGGCTTTGATTTTTTTACCCAAAACTTATAAAACCTAACTTGATATAAATAAACCCTAGCTTAACCTTGTAACCCAATTCTTGAAAACACCTTAGAACACCTTATATATGAACCTTAAACACCCTTATATGCTAGAAATATCAAGAAAATGGCAGAAAATGAAAACTCTTTATGGCTTATTTGTGCCGTAGGTTTTGAGAGAGAAATAGAGAGGATTTTTGTGTTTTGCAAGTTATCAAATGAGTAAGAATGCCTAAGTAGTGAAATATAAAGACTAGCTATCAAAATATCTAGGAGATAATTTGTACAAATCCTTCAAGAAATAAAAGAGGGGTGGGGGATGGCTTGTAAGAGATTGGAGAGGGGAAAGTATGGCTTGGTAAGATAGTAGATGAAAGGTTATGTAGATTTGCATTATTTAGCTAGTTTATAAGCTTGGTAAATTGAAGTAAACAAGAAAACTGTATATTGTTTCTTGTATGATATAGGTGGGCCGTTGGGTGTTAAAGGGTGAGTAAAAGTTTATTGTGATAAGGTATAAACAGCTATGATTATTGGTAAATGTGTATAGCTACATGCAATGCATAAAGAGCTCATAAACGCGAACCGTAAGCTGTACGTAACGTATAAAAATACAAATATTGAAAGTTTAATAAAATTAACTTTCGTAATAATTATCTAACACTGTGTTTGACGTAAACTTTTATTTGTCTATGCCGTGTTTACGTTAATTGTTGATTTTGGTTACCATTAACTAACGTTAAAATTAAAAGTAAACACGTAAAGGTTCAAAGTAAATAATTTTGAGTTTATTGATGTAAAATGTCACACCCCGACAATGGTGGAAACTCGGGAATGCAACATAATGATCAATCATAACACAAGGTACAAAATAGAGAAAACTACATTGCATAAACTCCAAGTGCTATGAAGACCATCAACCATTTTTTTTTTTTTGAAGTATTTTTTTTTTTTTTTTTTTTTTTTTTTTTTTTTTTGAAAACAAACTCAAGTGATGTTCCCAATCGCAACTAAAATACACAATCTCTTACAATTATTCTAATGCCCTCACAGGATCAAAATCCAAACTTATTCCAAACATCCAAAACTAGAATCAAAATAACAAGCAAGCAAGACTTCAAACGAAATTCCACTCGGGATACTTCTAAGTCTGCTATCAATCACCAAACTATTCCTCTTTCACTTCACCTGAAAATGATACTCGAAAACGTCAACAATAATGTTGGTGAGCTCGTAGGTTTGACCTTAAACCCAAAAGCTGTGCCAATACTTCAACAGTGGACAATAGTGCTATATGACAGTGAATATATGCAAACAACTCTAGCATCACCGCTAACCAATAACCATATGTCACTTACGCACCTAAAGGGCCTACCAGCTGGAGCACTAAAATTAGGGCAAACACACACTAAACAGGGGTAGTGCTACCCATCGCTCCTCATAATTACACAAAAAATCAAATACTAGGGTAGGCGTACCCATCCGATCCAAATAATCACACAAATACTGGGTAGGCGTACCCATCCGATCCAATAAATCATACAAATACTGGTAGGCAACCCATCATCCCAAACAATCATGCAACACATAATATATACATAGCAGTCATAAGCACATATCTTGTCCCAAAAACAAAACTACATTTCGCACAGATCAATTCAAAAATATTTCAAAACACATTTGAGTATCATTTTCCTAACGGAAAAACAGTAAAAAGTGGGGCTACGAGAACTCACCTCAAGCAAGTCTTTAGCTACCCAATCTCAATCACACAAGCAAATGCAACGACGCCCGCACACGACCTAGTCCAGTTAATGTCCCAATTTAATCATCCAATTCCAAAACAATCTTTATGTTTGATGCATAGAGTAGACAGCTGAACAATGTTACCCAAAATAGTTTTTAGATGGTGTGATGTTGAACGACTTAGCTCTGCCCCATCATAACAATCTCATTCCCGATAATACATACTTATACTATTTAGAGAAAATAGATAAGTAATATAAATAAATATTTATAATTATTAATTATAAATATATCTCGACAAGTCCATTCGGTACACCTTAGACACTTCAAAATAATCATTATACGGTTGAAAATAAAACGTTTACTCATAATAAACACATTAGAAAAGTTTTGAGAAAAATTATATTTATCGTCTCTTAGTGAATTTATTAAATAAATAAAATAATTAAATATTATTTTATTATTTAGGGTTAATTGCTTAAAAATGTATTATACTTGTCACTTTTTGTCATTATATGTAGACAACTTTTTTTTTGCCATTGTATCGTTCAACTTTTACATTCGTGCTATTGTGTGTATTTCGTGACCATTCTTTTTTCAAATTTTGAAGGGTAAAATGGTCATTTTACATGCAAAAATAGTCGCAGAATACACACAATAGCACGAATTCAAAAGTTGAGCGACACAATGGCAAAAAAATAGTTGTCTACATACAATGACAAAAAGTGACAAGTATAATACATTTTTAGGCAATTAACCCTATTATTTAAAATCAAAAATCACGTTTTTAAGAAAATTTCTAAGTATAAACTTTTTACGAAATTTTGACATGACTCGTACGCTCATACAACGTTTTCCAAGGTTTCAATCCTTATTTTCATAAATTTTCACAATTTCGACACTTTTCGACAAAATTCCAAAAATCTCAATCTTTAACACTTACCAACACTTTTCCTCTAAAATATCATTCAATATCACTTCGTAAATACATTTTCACTTTCAAAAGTCCGACAAAGTTTTCATAACTACTAAATATCGATTATTGGGCCGTAAGGCCCAACAAGGATCCATTATAGTATTTATAAGTCCAAAATACGATCCAAGCCCAAAACCAAGGCCCATTTACATATATAAGCTCATACTTATTAGTAGAAAATAATCCGGACCACAATAAGCCCCTTCATTAAGCCATGGCTTAAATGGACTTATTGGGCCGTGAGTCCATAACCTCCATACTACGTATATTAAGCTTGAAAATAGGCTATAAAGCTACTTATCTCATTTGGTTACTACTATAAGCCTAAAAAATAATCCACAACATACGCCATAACACAAAAATAATCAAAATTACTTTCCTAGTGATCTTGGGAAAGTACACGCGGCATATAAGCCCAAATAAGCCAAGAAATAGCTTAAAATAAGCCCGAATAAGCTACACAAGCTACTTATAAAAAAATAAGCATTCTAACATCATATATTATTCAACCATCACGACCACAACATCAAAACTACAAAAAACCCCATTTTTCTTTTTTACTATTCACGAACCAAACACACCTTTTTTTATTCATTTCGCTTCTAAAAATCGATTTTCACAACGATCAACTTGTACAATTAACATCTATGCATCAAAATAAATAAAAAAGGACGAACGAAATTTAAATTTGAAAACTTACAAGAAAATCTTCAAATTTGTAGATTTCGACACGAACCGGACAACCCAAACGTTGTTTAAATGAATAACCAAACACTAGAATCAACCCCAAATATTTGTCTTCATGTTTTCTTGATTAATCTTTAAAAATTCATGTGTTTCTTATTTGTGTGGAGTTCGGCCGGATATACACACACACAAGTGTGTGTTTTTGATTTTTTTGAAAATGATAAGAATGAATGGAAATGAGGTGAAAAGGAATATAAGTGTACACACCTTGGGACATATTAGCTAAAATTAAGCCATCTTTTCCCCTTAACCATACCAAGACCGGCCATAGCATCCTATGGGGTCTCGGGTCTTTCTTTTCGTGTTGAAATCACTTAAAAGCTCGTAAAACTCAACTGTAAAATTTACCCCAAAGTTAATTAGCATTTTTATTCACTTTAAAAATACTTTCCAATTAACCTAGAGTATTCACATGACATATTTTCACTTTACACTCAAGAACTAATTTGGACATTCACGGACGTGTCAGACTCGATTTCGCCATTTTCTCAAAATTACGGGTCAAACCACCCGAATAACAAATAACACAATAATACCTTCCCAAAAGGGATAATTAAACACCATAAACCACAAATCTCACAATACTCATAAAATCAACCACATTCTCATAAAGAATCACCACCGACAGCCAACGGTATAAAATTTGTAAAACTGATAAAAGTCAAATAGTCAAAGGACTATATATGAAATATTCAAAACACAAAAAGAGCAAAGGTACATAAAATGACCTGAAAATATGGATTGTCACATCAATCTCCCATAGATCACAGAAGTTAGGTATCAAGGCTATAGTGATTACCCTCACTACCAAAGTTCCCAGTCAAATGTTTATAATCCCCCTCTCAGCTATTAAACCTCCAAGTGATTCCTAAAACTTATACGAGTCCGTAACTTACTGTAATCGGAGGTTTAGGCAATCCCAACACAAAGACAATTAATAAACCTATCTCTAGTACCCTGTTAACCCTTAATTCAACAAGTAAGCCTGATATAAAGCCTAACAGGATCTACACTACCCTGAACACTACCAAAATTCAGGGATCAGTCAACAGGCAATAACGATATCCGTAAAAATGATAATTCAACAGGTTACAATCATCAAACTATGACTATATCATAACAAGGCTAGCACTTAAGGTGCTTAACCACTCATAGATAACATAAGAAATAATGAAGAAATTCTTAGATTGAATTGTTAGGATTAAAAGCCTCTTGATGCTGTTTGGATGTTACTACTATTGTTTAGAAGTTAAGACTGCTAAGGTTTGTGTTACTACTGCTAAGTATAAACTAGTGCTGTTAGTAATCTTAATGAAAAATATGCTAAGTAGTTAGTACTGCTAGTTACTACTACTAGTGTAAGTTACTACTGCTAGTGTATATTAATACTGCTAGTAATGTTAGTACTGCTAGAGTAAAGTTAGTACTGCTAGTGTAACTTAGTGTTGTTCCCAACTTAAGATCTATTCTTTAGCTTGTAAATATTATGTTACTTTGGATAAATCTAAAACAACAATGTTAGAAACTTTGTTAATACTGAAAGAGTAACGGATCTACTCTTAAACTTAGGAAGAAATATACAATAAAACAGTAAAACTTGAATGAACAATGATATAACCAAAAAGCTTCAATATTATTATGATGAATAATATGAGTACTCTGTCTAGTACTAGGGTTTACAACCTTGAAGCTATGCATGCAACTCTATGAATGAGATTACAATAACCAAAACCTAGGATCTCCTTTTTTACACCAAGGAGTCCTTTACAAGATAACTACAAATCTTTAAAGATATACTCAAGATCTCATAATTCTAATCAAAACATAGCTTTCCTAACTTTATAAGATATACACTTTGAATAAGTCCATACATATCTCTTCACGACCGTCTGTTATCTACATGCAGTCATTGTCTTTCTTCTGGCAGTCTTAAGTCTTCAGCAGTATTGAGATCTCTTTAGCAGTATTAAGTTAGTACTAGCAGTACTAACTTTTACACTAGCAGTACTAATCAGTTAGTACTTGTAGTTATAATATGAGCAATACAAACTTTTAGGCTTGACAGTACTAAGTGTAAAGACTTTTAATTCCTAACAATCCTCCCCTAAACTTATGATTGATCTCTAAATCATCAAGTTTTCTTAAATTAAAACTTTTGTGCTGAGAAGATGCTTCTAAAAATCTTATTGTCTTGGTCTTTCTGCTTGTATGAAGATTTTCCTTAAAAGCTCATTTTGCCCAACTCTGAAGATTGCTCACTTGAATGCTTTTTTTAGCAACATCACAGTCATAAGCCCTCTTGTCATTGGATAATCTTTCTCAACCAACATGAAGATATCATGTCCTTTGTCTGTAGATACATGGTGAACACCACATGTATCATATAACCACCAAGTCCATTGGATCATGCATATATTCATTTGAAGCTTCACATAATGTTCATCATATCATTTCGAACAACCTCTAGCAATCAACCCATAATATTCTTTCTTTGTCATTAGTAGGATCTGTTGAACTGAATCTTTCTTTAACCAAACTCCATAGCTTATCCAGGTTATCTTTATCAAATTTCTTTAATATATCATCAAAAGTCTGATAAGCTTCTGTATGATCACCAACCTTGATTACCTTCTAATATTTTCTAGAGTCTTCATCGTAAACCTCCCAGTCTATGATTGGATATTTGACCTGTAAAGCTTCAACATAGACTTCTTCTACTGGAACTATCACATTAATTTCTGTAGCTCTCTTCGATACTCCTATTCCTTATTCTATGATTGTTCTTCACCTGAACCTGAAGCTTCTTTAATCTTTTATCTTTTAGCAGTCTCTTCAAAAACTTCTTGACCTGCTCTTTTCAGTCTCTGAACCTCCAACACAGTATTCACAGGCATAAAAGATTGAACTCTCCTCATAGTAGCTTCAAAAATTTCTTTAACCTGCTCAAAGGAAAGTGACTTCAATTGTTGTAGAGTAACCTCCTTCTTGATTCTTGATGTAAGTTGACATGTAAGCCTTTTGTTGAGCAAGAGTCATTGGCTTGTTTCTCTTAGCTTCAGCTCTTTGTTGAGCAAATAACTTCTTTCTTTGATTGACAAGTTCCACAAGCTTCATAGGTAAATCTTTTTCACTATACTTTTCACCTGCTTGTAATTGTTGAACCAAATCTTCATCTACTGCAACTCTAGCCAATATATCATCACATTTAGCATATGTAAAACCCTGAGTTGCTTGGTGTACTTGAGCCATTCTTTGTCTTTCTGATGCATCAATCTCTTCTTGCAGTCTTTGAGCTACTTCTGCATCCTTGGCAATTCTTTGTCTTTCTTCTTCATCAAGTTGTTCTTTCAATCTTATGGCTGCTTCATAGCCAACTATCTATTGTCTTTGTTTCAACTTTGTAGTGGCTTGTTTAGGCTCAAATTCTGTCATAATAGCTTTACCTTTGTCTTTAGATTCACTTGGTGAAGGAATACTTCCTTGATCCATACCAGCAGTACTAACTGGCATTAAAGCACCAGTAGTACTAACTGATTCTTTAGCAGTACTAATTTCACCACTGCAAGTACTAACTGTCCTTCTTCTTCTAGAATAAGTATGAACTCTAGCTACATCTGCAAATATCTTAGCTATACTAAACACTCCTAACTGATCTTCAGGTTGACTTCCTTGACTATGTGCCTTGTCATGAGCACTAACCTATGTATCAGTCTCATCTTTAAACCTCCCCTGATCCTTAGCATTAATTTGAACCAGAGAAACCCCTGCATCCTGATCAATGTCTTCTATCATACTCCTCCCCTGTTTGGAAGTATCTTTTCAGCATCCTCATCATCAAACACAACAATCTTGGCTCTTCTTCTAGCTTTGTTTAACTTGACTTCTTTCTCCAACCTTTTCACCTTCATAATGAGCCTTTTGAAAAAATCAGCACCATATGTTTAGTTGGGTTTGCTTCAATTTAATACCAAACTCACCACTTCTTAGACAATGGTGGTAATAAAGAACCATCAAATATCATGAATTTCATACTGCCTCAATCACTTCGAAGTGAGTAAACCCTTGGGTGAGGAGAATCATAGGGAAAGGTAGCAGCCTCTTCTGCAACATGGGTTATTTGCATAGATAGTGGTGAAGTTGGTGGTTGTGAGGTGGATGGAGCACTAGTGGTTATGTGATGGGAGTCACTTTGGACTGTTGATCCTTGACCTTGCAGATTGGGACCTTGAACAAGCATTGTTGGAAATAATAAAATGTCCACCTCAGTAAATCCCTTGGAAGCCCTTCTCATATTGCTAAAGAGTTTGTGTGTAAGGGTAGGAGCAATATAAGTTCTGTTATGAGGTAGAAGTAGTCTCCTATGCTTGTTAAAAAAGATTTGAATAAATCTTGGATACATTAAAAATTTAGACTTACTATCCAAGTTTTTTACCATGCCTTCAAAAATCATCCTAGAAAAGTTGAAAGTCCTCTTTGTGGCCAAACAAATTATAGCAGTTGCTATATTGCTACTAAATTGTTCCCAAGAAGTTTTCTTAGGACTTAAACAATGAAGAATGGTATGAATTAAGAATCTTCATTGAGGTTAAAAGTGACCCTTTTGGAAGGTCAACTTGTCAGAGTTTGAAACATACCCTATAAGAGCAAGTTGCTCAAAAATTTCAGTATTAGGTAGAGTACTAATACCATCAGAATCTTCTAACTTGAGATGCCTCCTTATAGATGCTTTAGTTACAGTCTTAACTCTCCCATCAATGGTAGCAGTGATTTCCATTTCTCCATTCTCAGATGTGCTTGCAAAAGCAGTTTGTCAAAATTGTTAGATGAGTGAAACATGGATAGTAGGATTTTCAAAGAGAGCATACTTTATGTGACTTGTATTGAGAAAATATACTATATGGTGAAAATATTCACTTCCCTCTGGTTTGAGTAAGTAAGCAACCATGTTGTGGGTATCACAGAAATCCAAATTAGCCATTAGTGATGAAGTTATGATAAGGGTTCTGGGTTTATGTTCGTTGATGAGAATATGAGAGTTTGGTAAAGTGAATTGAGATTTTATAGGGAGCGCTTAAGGTTTTGCTTTGACCGACTAAATAAGATTGAATATTTTTCTCGAAGAAAACTTATAAGAGAAAGAAAGATCAAGAAATATCCAAATTATAGACCCCTATAAGTGAAGTTGTTGGCGGAAATATCTCAACGGCTATTAATTAATTAAGAAAATTCTGTTATGCCCCAAACAGTATTAACGGTTACACAGCAGTACTAACATTAGCCTACCAGTACTAAGTAATGCCCAGCAGTACTAAGTTATGCGTAGCAGTATTAACTGTTGAGACACCAGGTTTAACCTCAATTATGTTCCAAAAAGTATTTCCATCACCAATCTTGATTCTTACAAGCTCTCTTTCTGTTTTTATTCTCACTTTATCTCTTAATTCTTTTTCTCACTTAATCACTCTGTCTGTTTTTATTTCACAAATCTCTCTATTCTTTTGATCTTACCAATTTCTCTCTGTCTGTTTTTGCTTTCTCTCAATTCTTTTAAGCTCACTAATTCAGACAGTTTTGTACAATGTTCCATCAATTCCATTAGTTTCATGCTATCCTTGCCACTTATAAATGTGTTAACTCTTGAGAGAGGTGGATCATTGGACTATTTAGATGTAGTCTTAAACCTAGTTTGAGCATCTACACCCCTTAATTTAGTATCTTGACACCTGGGACCACTATCTGAACTAGTTCCCTAAGGACTTTGCTCATTAAGTGTTGCCATGGATTGGGTCCTATTGATGTTACCACTGTCCTGCTCTGCGTCTAAGCTAGAAGCAGTAGTGGCAACCCTTTCTATTTTGTCACCCAACTCCTTATGGACAACCTCATCACCAACCTTTTCAGGGGGACCACTAGACTGGGGTATCTTTGTGTCCTGACCTTTTTTTTAGTTGCCTAGGTGTTTGATTCATCACACACTTTTGTTTGATGTTACATGGATTTCCTTCATCCATACTTTGACAGCATATCAAACAATTATTAGCCACCCCTCAATTCAATACAGATACTCAATATGCTTATCCTGCAAATGTTAGTCCAAACCAAGAATACCTATCCAAAGTATTTTCTTGTTTAACATTATTAATTATGACTAACAGTTTTAACTAACAGTCTTAAGTATAACCAACAGTACTAATTATACTTAGTAGTACTAATAGACAAAACTAACAGTACTAATCCTGTACAAACATTACAAAGACACAAAGAGATTAAAATTCTAAGGATTTAGCATTCCAATACTTGCAACCAAGTACTAAAACCTTCCAACATCTAAAGCTTTTATAAGTAAGTCTGCAAAATTATGATCTGTGTGGATTTTAATAACTTGAATTAACTTTTTATCATAACAGTCTCTTATAAAATGGTATCTAATCTCAATGTGTTTATTGTTTTAGTATGTGAAACAGATTCTAAAATACATATAGTAACTAATTATTATCATATTAATCATGGTGTTCATAAAATTATACCCAGTCAATCCAACAAATGATTCTGATCAGAGGTACATGCCCCCACATCAACTACAGGAACCACATATTATAGCTCAATAGAGAGAGTGGACACCCACAGTGTTTTTTGCTTCTTGCATTGCCAGGAATCAATCTTCACGCCTATGGAACTGACACCTCCTGTTGTTGATTCCTAACTAGCTTGCTCCAGCATATCCACTAAGAATAACTATCAAAGGGGATAATTTCATAGGAATACCAAAGGCCTAGTTTATGTTGGCTTTTAGATACCTAAAAAATCCTTTTCACAGCAATGTGAGTGTGACACTTTAGTAGTAACTTGGAATCTGGCAACATGCACATACTGCAAACAAATTGTCTGGTCTAGATGATTAAGATACATCAATGAACCAATCATTTGATCGGATAGAGAATAACATCACATCATCCACCATCTGGAGTCCTGCGCAAAGGATTTTCTGTATCTATTGGGGTGCTAGCTGTCCTGACATCTATGAAACCAAACTTCCTTAATATCTCAGCTACATATTTATCCTGACTGATAAATATCCCATCTTCTCTTTGCTTTACTTGCAAACCTTAAAAGAAATTGAGTTCTCTCATAGAACTCATCTGAAACTTGTCATGCATCAGTTTTTCAAATTCAATACACAACTCCTTATTTATATAGCCAAATATAATGTCATCAACATAGACTTGAAAATGCAAAATATCTCCTTTTTGCTTCTTGATAAATAAGGTCTGATCTATCTTTCCTCTTTGAAACCTATTATCCAATAAATACTTGGCCAAGGTTCCATACAGGCTCTTGGAGCTTGATGCAAACCATACAGTTCTTTTACCACCTTGTAAACTTTGTCAGGATAGTCAGGATCTTCAAATCCTAAAGGTTGACACACATATACCTCCTCTTCTATTGTACCATAAAGGAAAGCACTCTTCACATCCATCTGATATACCATGAAGCCCATAAAGGAAGCATAAGCTAAGAACAACCTTATTGCCTCAATTCTAGCCACAGGAGCAAAAACTTCATCATAATCTATACCTTCTTCTTGAATATATCCCTGTGAAACTAGCCTTGCTTTGTTCCTTGTTACTATGCCTCTCTCATCTTTCTTGTTCCTGAATATCCATTTTGTACCAATAGCTCTTTTACCTTTAGACAAATCTACTACTATCCAAACCTTTTGTAGTTTAAACTGTAAAAGCTCCTCCTGCATTGCTTCTACTTAAGCTGGATCACTTAGAGCTTTGGCAATTATTTTTGGTTCTTCCTGGGATAGAAAACAAGCAAACAGACAAGTATGAAGGTCTTCATAAGTTTTTCCTTCATAAACAGCACTAATGAACCCATGTTCATTTTGTATTCTTTGTCATTCCCTTGTCTGTACACCAGATTGTATACCACTAATCACAGATCAAGTGAAAGATCTTTAATGATTCCTGTAATTTTGGAGTAGTAGGTAACTTTATATGAGGTAGTAAGGTTCTCATAACCATTTCTAGTTTCATCACCAATAAATCAGCAAGTGAGGCTTCAAGTGTAGCACTTCTTCCTAAAGAAAACACGTCAGATACATTTTGAGAGCGATTTGACCTTGTAGTAATAACTGTTGGACTAACAATATTAGCATTATCTCCCAAAGAAAACATGTCTGGTTTAGTATTAACACTTGGCCCAATAGTATTAACATCTTGAGTACTGTTTTTAGGCCTCTCTTGATCATCAATTCCACTTTATTTACATACACCTTCATCATTTTTCTTTCCAGCGTCACTAGAAGGTTGTGGTTTATCATTACTAGCATTCTTTGAAGAAGAATCAAATAGTGAACCATTTTTCCATAGTGGCATCAAAATGTAGTCTTGGCTAGATCTTGTCTCCTTGCTAGAATGACCTGCACCAATACTTTCTTTTGTACCTACAAAATCATTAGAGTTTGTACCTGCAATAACTGGCACATAATTCATTGATTTTGTTAGAACATCAATATCAAACAGCCACTTTGGTCCATCACCTGCAATAATAGGCTTATCCTCCAAGAACCTAATATGCAAGTTTTCTTCTACTTTCCTAGTTCTAATGTTGTATACCCTAAAAGCTATTGAGTATCCAACAAAGAATCATTCATCTGACTTTCCATCAAACTTGCCTAAATAATCTAAGGTATTAAGAATGGTAACATGACACCCAAATGGTCTCATGAAGCTTAGAGCAGGTGTTCTACCTCTAAACAGTTCATAAGGGGTCTTGTTATGAGGCTTAACTACTAATACCCTATTCTGCACATAGCAAGCAGTATTAACTGCTTCAGCCCAAAATGTAGTAGGTAACTTAGAGTCAGCTAACATGGTTCTAGCAGCCTCAATTAGTGTCCTATTTCTCCTCTCAGCAACACCATTTTGCTGAGGAGTTCTAGCTACACTAAATTCCCTCTTAATGCCTTTCTTTTCACAAAACTCACTCATAACTCTATTTTTGAACTCTGTTCCATTGTCACATCTGATTATCTTTACTTTCTTATCAACTAGATTTTCTATCTCAGTTATAAAGCTCTTAAGAATGCCACTAGTCTCATCCTTAGATGCTAAAAAGAAAACCCAAGTAAATCTGCTATAATCATCAGTGACAACTAGACAATATTTCTTATTCATTAAGCTGCTCACAAAAGTTGGACCAAACAAGTCCATATGCAACATGAATAAAGGCTGAGTAATAGAGTTCTGAATCTTGGACTTACAAGAGGCTGTTGTGTTGCCTTTCCTTAAGAACAATCGGCACACAAGTTTGGTCATTTTCAAAACGTTTTAAAGGTAAACCTCTCACAAGATTTTCCTTAACAAGTTTATTAATAGTTTTAAAATTTACATGACCTAGCCTCCTATGTCATAGCATTGATTCATCAAGTGTGGCCTTTGCAACAAGACAAGTTAAACACTCTTTAGGAACAATATTCTTCATATCAACACTATACATATTGTTCTTTCTAGGAACTTTAAGTAAAACCTGACTTTCATCAGCTAACTTAAAGTCAGGAGACAGAACAAAACATCCAGTGTCAGTAAAAAGAACACTGTTCTTTTTGTCACACATCTGTGAAACACTAAAAAGGTTAAACTGTAACTCCTTGACAAAGTACACATCCTCAAAATCAAGCTTACCAGTTTTAAGAGTTCTTTTACCAGTAATTTTCCCTCCTTTGGCTCCTCCCCCAAAGGTAACATATCCTCCATCAAATTCCTTAAAGTCTGAGAGATAGGACATGTTCCCTGTCATGTGCCTTGAGCATCCACTGTCAACATAGCCTTGATCTTCTTTTTGTGGATGACCCTGCACATAAAAATAAGGAAATTAGTTTCCTTTGGGGACCCAAGCCATCACTGACTTGGATAATCCACGTGCATCACATAATTCTGTCTCTTTCAAAGTGAATGAGAATGCACTATTAAGTTTGGTAGGTCTCCAAACCCAACATGTTGAGGCCTTAACAGCATTAACCTGATTTGCCCTCACAGCATTAACTACTGCTGAATTTGGCCTAGCAGTATTAACTGCTTTTGGCCTAGCAGTATAAAATTTTCCCTTAGCAGTATTAACTTTTTGGCTAAAATTTTTGTTAGTTAATGCTGTTCTTATTTGATAGGGCCTCTTATACAGTGATGTGCTGATTTAGAAAATGTGGACATGGTCTAGCACTATAAACTGTAGTTTTGGGATGAGCAGTAGTAACAGGCCTAGCAGTCTTAGGGATCTTAGGTCAGTTTACATTAAAACTCTCTTGAACCATGTCCTCTAGTCACTAGGGTGAGTCTTTTTATGCAAAATAATTGTACTCACCCTTGTATAAATTATTCCAGATACCAACCCTTTCCCTTTGATGGGTAATTGCAGTGAGCTAGTACATGGTCAACACTTCCACAGACAAAACAAGTCCTTATTGTACATCACAAAGTCCTTCCTATCTGTGTTGGGACTTCTGATTATTCTAGTTTTCTTTGATTTCCCAAGGACTTTGTGACCTATATCATTTCAGCATACTTAACTATGTTTCTAACTGTTTTTTCTTGTTGATTAGGTATAACAAATTCCATCTTAGCACAGTAGGAAAAACAGACTTTCTTCTTAACATTAATCAATTTGACCCAACTCCTCAACCAATAGGGGGGAGGTGGGGGAGGATTTCCTAGCCATCATTATAAAGTATCTTCGAGGAGCGGTGGGAAAGAAAGCTCGTTGTGGACGTGGAGGGCGGTGGGGGGGAGGGTGAATTATTCCATCAAACTTAGGCTGTTGAATCCTCTAGACTAGAGTTGGACATAACAACTTTAGGTGAAAATAACCTATGGGAGGAGATAACAGCATTATAGCTTACAAACCCCATACCCTTCTACTTTATGATCCAGGTATCGATCCCTAGTAATTGAGACTCTACGACTCTTAGAAGCATTTAATCAAAATTTTCAATTTTAAGTGACTTGCTTTCTTTTTCCTGCTTAAAGCTTTTCTAACGTCATTTTTAAGCTAACTAATTTCTGAGTCGTTTATAATGAGATATCTCTTTTAAGCACAGACAAGTTGCTCACAAAAAATAACCTCATTCTTTTTGTAAAAAGACAAGTCTGCTCTTCTACAGATGACTAACCCTCTTTTACATACAGTCTAGCTAAATTCTGAACTCAGATTTGTTAAACTTTATTCTTAAATCATCAATTGAAGTTTTCCGAGTTTCTCAAAGCTTTTTGACAAGTTTTGGACAAGTTATGTTCCATTAATGTACCTCAGAGTCTGAAAAAGCCATAAGAGCCATGTTTGTAGGGACTTCATCATCTGCCATATACTCCAGTCAAAACCAGCTCCATCAATAGACACTGTGGCTTTGCGCGGAAGAAGTTTCTTCCACACTTACAGTTCTTCTAGAGCTGTCTTGATTCCCTGTTTTTGTTAATCTTGGTTTCCTAGGTCACTCTGCCTTCCCGTTGCAAAGTTTCCTATCACCGTGGCAGTTGAAACACTCCCACCTTGGACTTGTCACCTATCCAGTTGTGCCTCACTCCACTAAATTGAGATAGCGTGAATCTATCTCTACCAGTTTTCTGGACAAAACCTTCTTGTCCTCACGCTTCAGCAATGCTAACTGCCACTTCAAACTCCAACTCTTCTATGAGTCATTCTTCCATGATCTTGTTGTTCAAGGCCTCATAACAGTTGAGACCGTTTGTTGACCTCACCCAAAAATGCATAAACAGGTGGTCATCACTTACAGTTAACAATACTATCTTGAATACTAACAGCGCTAACTTAAGTGCTAGCGAGGAGCTAACTTAAGTGTCTAGCAGTACTAACTCCATCAAGTCAGTATTAACTTCCATTACGTACTCGCTAGGGGATGACACCAAAATCCATACTTCTGAGAATTTCTAAGCTTGAGCTTGAGGCTGACGCTTCCTTTTAAACATCTTGTTGGCGTCTGTCTGGCACATCTTGAAATTGTTTAGAGATCATCAAAGCTCCATTGTGTCTAGTATCAGGTTTAATCCTCAGACCACAACATGCAAGTATTCCACACAAAAGAGCAGACTTTTAAAAATTCAAAATTGAGAACTTCTCTTATGAAATGTTTTCACCCATGATAGCCAGCTGACTTACCAATCTTCTGAAAGCCTGTTAAGAAATACATCTTCAAGAGACTTTGTGCCAGTAGCAACCCTTAAAAAAAAAGTTCTCATACATTTACTTCAGAAGAGTCTTCTGAGTCTTCTTTGTAGCTTCATTGCCACCAAATCTTGTTTCTATAGCAGCAAACAAAGTCTTAGCATCCTTGTACTGATTAAATGTCATTAGATGTTCATTAGGAAGTGCAATCAGTAACATACTTCTTGCCTTCACATCATTATTCTTTTGAGCCTTTTTTTAGTAGTTACAGGACCTGGTATTAGTGAAGTTGAGGTACCATCAGCATTTTTTGTTGTTTGAGCTGTTGGTTTGAATGAGTTTCCATTCTCTATGACATCCAATAGAGCATAGTCTTGAACTTGAAAGTATTGCTCAATCCTTAGCCTCCACATATCATATTCACCCTGTTTGAGAATTGGAAACTTTGCAGTAGTAATGCTTTGAGCAGTTTCTAGATCCATCTCTTCTTTGTGAGTAAAGAGTTTTTCTTGTTAGTTTCTTCCAGATCAAAGTTTCAGAACACCTGGCTCTGATACCACTTGTTGATCCCAACTTAAGATCTTGCTTACCTTGTAAAAGGGTTAGTTGTATTGAATAGATTCAAGACAACTAGGGTAGAAACTTTGTTAATACTAAAGAGTATGCGAAATCTACTCTTTAATACTTAGAAGAATATAAATGTAACAGTGAACTGAATGAACAATGTATGAACAATGTATAACTGAAAAGCTCCAATATTATTATGAATAATACGAGTACTCTGTGTAGTACTAGGGTTTACAACCTTGAAGCTATATATGAAAAATGTATGAATCTATATCTCTAACCATAACCTAGGATCTCCTTTTATACACCAAGGAGTCCTTTACAAGATAACTACAAATCTTCTATAATTCTAAAAGATAACAGCATATCTTCTAACTATATAAGATATACACTGAATAAGTCAATACATATCACTAAACACGTCTTTATCTCTTTAGTAGTCTTAATCTTCATGCAGCAGTCTTAAGTCCTTCAGCAGTCTTAAGTTTAGTACTGGCAGTACTAACTTACTCTAGCAGTACTAACTGGTTAGTACTGGCAGTTGTAACTTAAGCAGTACAAAATTTTGGCTTGGCAGTACTAAGTGTGTAGACTTTTAATTCCCAACAGTATAATTATTGCAAAGAACTGTTACTTAATCGTTTTTATTTGAGAATTGCAGTAATTACGAAGTACTTGGTGAATATTAGCCAAAGGCGCGCATTATGAAGCTTAAACGAAGATATTTTAAAGATTACTATTCTGACAACCAATAC